>PITA01005166.1:35564-108445 GCA_004023965.1 Spilogale gracilis | reverse complement strand
GCAGCCTTTCGAACACTTGTTGTTTCCTGTCTTGTTAATTTTGGCCATTCTGAGGAGCAATTTTTCTAATTAAAGAAGGTAACACATATATAAGTATGTAAATGGAAAAATGTACGTGCACATATGTTTGCATTGGGTCCACTACCATAGAATTGCTAAAGTGATTACAGGATTTTGAACAAGATGGCAGTTTATCTGGAAAGACTGTGAGAGAGGCCAATTTTTAAGTCATATTAAGAACTTTAATCTTGAGTCAAGACAAAGAAAGGGTTGTTTTGAAGAGGAGGATAAAGCTTGGGGTAGAGCAAGAGGTGTGTTTGTAAGGTTTAGCAGTGAAAGAGAGCAACATGGTAGATGGTTATGATGGTGCCTATTCACAGATGTAAGAAGAAGTTTCTGAATCATTTCTTAGCTGAGCAAAAGGTGCTGAAAATGAGTAAATATCACAAAGCAGGAAGTTGTTGCTATTTAACAAAAGAGCTTTTTGTCTTGGCATACAATTATAGATATGAGACTGAAAAGGCAAAAGAAGAAATGTAACTTTATGACATGGTGTATGGCCATGTGGAAAAAGATACAGATGAGATTACAGGGCTGTGGTTGGCCATGATGCTCATGGACATGTTGAGAGAAAGAATGGCAGGGGGAAACAAGCATCTTGCACAATACTCCTTCCTAGCAGAGTTAGCAAAAGAGCCCCCAAATAAATGGTTTTCCTAGAGGTTTATGTGCAAAGGCAGATGGGCTTCCAGAACAACTCATGAATTGCACAAAAGTGGAATACAGGGCTGCCCTTCTCAAAGTGTGAGGCATACCGAGTTCAAGAAATACTGATTTAAGAAGTAGTGTGTGCTTACTCCTGTTTTAACACCTTCCTAACTATAAGAGACAGTCCATAGGGACAGGAAGTTCACAGGATAATGTCAGCAACTCTGCAAAGAGGATGAATTCATGAAAGGTATATGAGAGGAATATGGGAGAATGTTTCTGCCATGAAAATCCCTTCTTTCAGCTGTAACAGTGAGGAAAACATTAAATTACATCAACTTTGGAGTTTAAATTTATTTTGTTATAATGTAGTTAAAGGAAATAACTTGTGAATGGCATTAATTAGAGAACAGTTATAGAACCTTCTTTCACTTATTTTCCTTAATCAAACATTTCTCAGCCATGTGGAGCAGAAGATTGTTTGTTTGCTTGTTTTACTTTGTTTTTAAAGATTCCTTTTGTAAATCGCAAGGGAGTAGTGCTCTCTGTCCTTAGTACAGTTGCTGCCTCCTTAAGGCTTTTATGAAATTAGAAGATAAAAGGTAGTTGGTATCTTAATCCTGTGCAAAGACCATATGTGGAAAGGGAAACATTTGAGTCTGAAGATTTAATTTAATATCAGTCAGGATTTGCCTTTTCTAAAATGTTAAAATAATCACCAGTTTATGAGCAATAAAGCCATTATCTTCGGGAATGGTTGTGGCTGACATATTCAACTTAAGAATCTAAGGGGAGGTAATCAATCAGAGCTTATTACAACGGGTTAAAAAACATGTTCATATACTTACTTTTGCTACCTAAGATAAAATCAAATTTGAGAAGTAAATAATACTTCGGGGGTCCGTACGTATTCAGAAGTACCTAATTTTAACCTAATTTTTAAAATAAATTTTGTTAAAAAAATAAAAAAATAAAATAAAATAAATTTTGTTAAAAAATAATATAGAAATTAAATGAACACATAAAACAGAAGTATCTAATTTTAACCTAATCTTTAAAACAAATTTTGTTAAAAAATAATATAGAAATTAAATGAACACAAATAACAGAAGTATCTAATTTTAACCTAATCTTTAAAATAAATTTTGTTAAAAAATAATATAGAAATTAAATGAACACAAAAAATTGATGAATTATTACAAAGGGAATACCTCTGTGTAACCACCCCCTAAAATAAGAAGTAGAATAGAAACAGTACCCAGATGTTACTGTCCTCATACTCCTTCTCAAAAGCAACAGCTGTCCTGAAATCTAACATCATAAATTAGTTTGCTTGCTTTTAAAAATATATTTAAATTCATCATACAGTATGTATTCTTTTATCTGCCTTCTTTTGCTCATCATGTTCACGAGATTCATCCATATTGTTGAATATAGTGGTAGTTTATGGTTGTGAGCTATGTTCCTATTTGAAAGAAAAATGACCATGTTACTAAAAATTGGGAAAATAAATGTAGAAAACAGCTCTCTATTAATATTCAAATATGGGTATAATAGTAATTTGGGGAAGTCTAAACTCGAATTGATTTCCTCAGAGTTCACTGCTGAGACTATGTGAGAAAAGTAGTTTATTAGGCAGATACAAGAAACACCAACGGGAGAATGTGGAATAAAGATGAAGAAGAGAAGAACTAAAGAGGGTGACTAAAGAGCTTGCTGCTGCTTTTGGCAACTGAGGCACGATTCCACTGGAGACCTCTGGGAGATGTAGAAATCACTGAAAATTGTCCCAGCCAAGGGGCAAAGAAGCTGGGAAATTTATCCACCACCTTTTACACTAGAGGAGACTGTTCTTCATGGCGTAAACTCCCTGGTAATTGTAGTCCACTGTGCGCATAGGCAGAATATGTCTCACTGTTGAAGAGAACTGTCAGTTGGAGACTTGCAGGTAATTTGCCAGCAGAACCTGCAACTAGAAAGTCAGTGCTGACAAAGTGTAAGTAGAACAGCATCTGCTACAAATACAGTTTCAACCAAAGGGCTAAAGTAAAACACAATAATGAATTACTATTTGGCAAATATCTGTAGTCAGAGTCACAGTGAAGAAACATTAAGTGTTTGAATAATCATCTTTATATCTTGTGGAACACACTATTTCTAATAAACACATATGTATTTCCTTGGGGTTCCAGGTGGGGTCTTTGTCTTGACTGCATGGCAATGTATTGGTTGTGGACAAGTAGGAATAGGGGCTATATGATCATATCCATGGTTCTCTATTGCAAATTCTTGATTTACTTTGATAATTAGCAATTTGTAGTTGATCTCTAAAGAGCACTGAATTAAAAATCAATCAGGGAGGTTACATGAAGATATGGAATTGTGAAGTATAAAATATTTCATCAATTTGAAATTTTTAAACCTGGTCTTTGATACAGAATTAGATTAAAATTGGGTGCCTGGGTGGCTCAGTGGGTTAAAGCCTCTGCCTTCAGCTCAGGTCATGATCTCAGGGTCCTTGGATCGAGACCCATGTCGGGCTCTCTGCTCAGCAGGGAGCCTGCTTCCTCCTCTCTCTCTACCTGCTTCTTTGCCTATTTGTGACCTCTCTGTCAAATAAATAAATAAAATCTTAAAAAAAAAGAATTAGATTAAAATTGACCTTTGATTTTCTATGACAGACTATTGCTATGTCTGCATGAGTTTCAAATTTAGAAGTAACAACTCACTTCTGTTATTTGGAGAGCTTGGAAACCATTTTAGTTTGCAAAAGGAAGGTATATTATGATGTACAAAATTATTTATGAGCTTCAATTTCCTCCTTACTGTCTGGAAAACACTTGAAAACTGTATCTATGAACTTTGAATATTCATGATTATATAGAAAGGACATTATTCAGAATTTGGTTTAAAACTGTTGTGCTTAATTTACATATTCTTCTAGCTCCCACTTTACTTATCGAAACTAGTCAGAGATGAATATAGTTTCTAAGAACTTAGGTAACTTTGTCAACTCATTTAAAAAAATCTTTGTTTTGAGTAGCTTACTATATTTTCAATACTGTTGAATGGAAATTCCCTTTCTTGAAGTTTTTTACTCATTCTCCTCTATCTTTACATAATGGCAAGTCAGAAAACTTCTGTTCATTTTTTCCTGGACAGTAGGCATAGACATACAATACTCTCACTCCTCCTTTACCATGAAATCATCTGTTTTTAGGCTGATCCTTAAATTGTTCATAAGGACATGGTGCTGGATCCTGTTTTCCCGCTTTTTTTTTTTGGTCAAACTTAAATTTGTTGATAATGTTTTGGTGGTATATTATCCAGAACTAAGACCAATATACTTGTATGAAATATGATACAACTCTTTATTCTCATATTTTTAGAAGCTCTTTCTCTTAATAAAGAGTAGGGTAAAACACAAAATCTTTGTTTTGACACAAACTGAAATAGAGTTTGAAAGTTTCTGTATGTATCGGGAATCATGAGAGGTTTTAAAGGGGAAATTGTAAAACCAGGTTCAAGTTTTATAAAAATAACTTTGGTAACAGTAACATATAGGTATTTTAAGAGAAAATAACAATTTCTGCTTGAATTCACTTTATTTTTATATCATCTATAGATTTGATTACTAAGCAATCAATGTCTATCTAAGACATCATGATATATATACACTGGGCAGGAACGTGAGGAAGACATAGTCCCACAGGATCAAACAAGTTCCTCCTTGCAGTCAGTCACTTACACCTTCTTCATTCTGATCATTCAGCCACTTACATCTCCATCCAGTGCAGTTTTTATCTTGGACACCAGGTGCTAATAAAAATAATGATGACTGAACCATTTCTTTTATCACTTATGGGATACAGACACTTCTTTAAGTGCTTTAAATATTAACTTATTTAATTATTTAATTTTCTTCCAAAGTCTTTGAGGTAGTGTTATTTTCATCCTTGTTTATAAATGAGGACACTTGGACACATAATTTAAGTAGTATGTACAGCATCACAGCTGGTAAGTGGCAGAGCTACATTCCAAGTTAGAGATTCGGCTTGAGTACATTCCCTGAACTTGTTCACTACACTACCTCAAAAGAACCAAGACAATGTAGAATGAATATCACCTAATGTAACCATACAGTAAAAACCTCTACTTCATGGGCTCTTGTAATAGATGTTTATACAACCCCAAGAAAACTCAGTTTGTGGGAATAAAGACTGAAAGACAGGTATAGTAAGACTGTGTGGTTGTTCCCATTTTGAGAGTAAATGTATTTCAATTGAGAAATGGATTAATTCAATAGGTAAAGAAAGTCCCCTTCTACCAAAAATAAATTACAAATGGGTTTGATTTCATTTTGTTTTTTGGAAAATCACCCAGTTGTTCTTGCAGAGTATATTATTAATAAACTATTTTTTAATTCTAATTTACACTGAATTGAATATAATCACTAGTTCTTAGAGAGTGTTTTATTATTATTTTTTAAGGTTTTATTTATTTATATTCGACAGAGAGCGAGAGAAGAAACACAAGCAGGGAGAGTAGATGAGGGAGAGGCAGACTTCCCACTAAGCAGGGAGCCCCATTCAGGGCTCAATCCCAGGACTCCGGGATCATGACCTGAGCGAAAGGCAGACGCTTAATGGATGAGCCACTCAGGAGCCCCAAGAATGTTTTAAATCTAAAAAACCCAACCAAACAAACCATATTCTCTTGATGTTCAATTTTAGTACTTGCCCCCAAACTTTTCCATTTATAGTCAATTCTTGTTCTTCATGGTAGTTATGTTATATAAAATCACTACAAACAACAAATTAGTGAATATTGGCCCACTGGCCCTAAGAAATACAGAATTGGTTTCCTGTGAGTTTCTGGGTACAATATTTTTGTCACCAATCAATATGTAACCTTGTTTTGTGTGTGTTTCTGTTTAAAGATACCTTATTTAATATGTACTGTTGATGCATTAACATCAAATCCACAACTAACAGCACTAAACTCATGCCTGAATGAAGGTTATCTAACACATGTATTTTCTTTATAAGGCACATACAGTATAACCTTCTTGCATTAAGGACCTAAGCACTATGCTTGAAAAACATTTTAAACAGAACAATCACCAACATGAAGCACAAACATGCAAAAATCTAACAGTAAATAAAACGAGAAAAGGATCCTTATTTACAGTATCAGAGCTGAAACAAGGTAAAAGTTAAACTAAAACTTTTGATCTCAATTGGGAATGTGCATCCTAGGTGACTCAAATTTCTCACTACCCGCACATGTCCACAAATGACAGTGAAAACATCATGAGTGTTGATTTTGGAGTAATAAGTAAATTTTAGCAAGTAGGCAAATTTTAAAATACGGAATCTGAATAAAGGATTAACTATCCTTTGTATTTTATTAAAATACAGTTAAAGATGGCTTTAAGATGGCATCATGACTGAAAGGATTCAGAAATCTCTAGTATTTTTTTCTCAAGGAAATTATTTCTCCAAGTATCACAGTGTTTTTAGATCATCTTTTAAAAAGGAGAGTCAGAACTATTTTTCTAAATGGTTAAGACTTCTCCTGCTGCGAAGTATTAATGAGACTAACTGGGTTTAAAATCTACATTTTTTACTTTCCTTATCTCTTGGGATCATTGGGGATTACAGGCATTATCATTAGATAAAGCTTTATGAAATAGTTTTAAATATCTTCATATAACAAGCTGTTAAAAAAGCTAAATTTGTCAAACTCCTGGAGATCGAAGACAAAGATGAAAAGTAGGCAGGGAAAAAAAGACATGTTGCTCTAAAAAGTAGCAATAATAAATTTGATGACCAGCTCTGCAGCATGCAATATGAAAATCAGAGAACAATGGATTGCCATCTTAAGGAGCTGAAAGGACAGACTACCATCATGGAATCATATACATTGTGGAAATACCCTTCAAAATTGAAAGCTAAATAAAAATTGTTTAAGACTAGGGGAATGTAGACAATTTGACAGGAGCACACCTGTAGTACAAAAATATTAACCGAAGTTCAGACTGAAGAAAAGTGATCCTTAAAGAAACTGTAGTAAGGAATAAAGCAATAAAACAATAAACTGCAATGGAAAGGTACATGTGTGGGTAAAGGTAACACAATATTGACTCTTCAATATAATAGGACAATAATAATGTCTTGTAGGATTTATAATGTATGTTAGAAGTAAGATATATGAAAACAATAAAGAAAAGGGGTGAAGTATTAAGCAGAGTTAAATGCTTGTGAGTTCCTTACTTTATTTGAGAAGTAGTAGGAGCACTTAGTTAAGGTGAAATGTAGTGAGTGAAGGATGTGCATTGTAAACTCTGAGTATCCACAAAATAATAATACAAGAATCTATAACTTAGAGAAGAAAAGGGGAATAATAAAAGTTACTTGATTCATCAAAAAGAATGCAAGACAGGAAGTATAAAGGAACAAAGAACAAATGGAGAAAGTAGTAAACAGCAAGTTCTTAAGCATAACCTTAACTATTTTAATTACATTAAATGTAAATAAAATAACCAGTCCAATTAGGAGAGGAGATTATCAACCTAAATAAAAAATAAATCTCAAATTCCAAATGTATGCTTTTTATAAGAAGCACTAGAAGACTGACAAAAATCTAGATTCAAAGGATGGAAAAAACCAATAATTTTATTTTATTTATATATTTATTTAATTTAAAAAAAGGTTTTATGTATTTATTTTTGAGAGAGAGAGAAAGAGAGAGAGAGACAGAGAGAGTGAGGACGTGCATAAGCTTGAGCAGGCGGGAGGGGCAGAGGGTGAAGCAGACTCCTACTCAGCAGAGAGCCCAATGTGGAACTAGATCTCAGGACCTCGGGATCATGACCTGAGCGAAAGGCAGATGCTTAACCAACTGAGTCATCTAGGCACCCAGGGAAGAAAATATAATTTAGCACTAACACCAAAAAGCTAATGTACCCACCATTAGTGTAAGATAAGATATATTTTGAGGTAAGAAAGAGACTTCATAATCTTCAATATCCATTTCATCAGAATATAAAAAAGCCCTAAATTTGTATGTACCTAGTAACAAAATTCAAAATATAAAAAGCAAAAGTTGACAAAACTTGAAGGATAAATTAACATCTTTATAATCAGAAGTAGAGATTTACCATACCATGTTCAGTTATGGACTAAAGAAGAAGATAGAAAAATCATTAAAAATACAGAAGATTTTTGTATTACAACTAAGAAACTTGACCAAACTGAAAAATATAGAATGTAGGTATAACTCTAGATATAACTAACTCAGAAATGCACATTCTTTTCAATTGCAAATGGAACATTGTCAAAAATAGACGCTATGCTGGACCATAACTTAAGACAACTTTCAAAGGACTGAAATAATTCAGAGCATATTCTCTGATTAGAGTATAATGAAACTAGAAGTTAATAATATAAGCATTATCAGACAATCTCCCAGATTTTTAGAATGTGATTATTAGTAAATGAAGAAATCACAATGGAAGTTAGAAAGTAATGTATGATTTTGGAAATACATTATGAAAGTGCAACATATCAAAACTCCCTCAGGTGGGAGTCGTAAATGTTGGGACACTAGATATTCAGTCTAAACTCTTCTCTCCCCAAGGAGAAAGTGGGAATTGTGAGTTCCCTCTTGATTGTATGTTCTGACTTAAAGAAACTGTGAGATAGAAAATGTGAGTTGTTTTAAGGTGCTAAGATTGTGGTAATATGCTAAGCAGAAATTTTGAAAAGTAAAGAAACTAATACACTGTGCATAATATAACTTTCTTCCATTTATGTATGTATGTATGTATGTATGTATTTATTTATTTATAAAGAGGGAAGGAGGGAGAAAAAGAATGTTAAGCAGATTCCATGCCCACTGTGGAGCTGGACATATGACTTGGTCTCATAATCCTGAGATTATGACCTGAGTTAAAATCAAGAGTTGGATGCTTAACCAACTGAGCCATCCAGATGCCCCATCTCACATCCATTTATTTTTATATAGTTCTTCTGTCCCATCTTCTTTTCATATTCTGGTGTTCCATTTACACATATGTTAGATCATTTTGTATTATATATGAAATATATAATATATATAAATCATATATATATTCATTTTTAAAACCTAGTTCTTTATATTCAGATTGGATAATTTCTACATCTTTATTGTCAACTTACAAACATTTTCCTCTCTCATCTCAAATTTATCAAATCAACCCAGTACATTTTAAAAAGTTTATATATTATGTTTTCAGTTCTGGAATTTTTTATTCCTTTTTTATATAGCTCTTATTTCTCTCTTGAGCATATTTCCCTTTATGTCATAATGCACACTTATAATAGTTACTTTAATAGTGTTATCTGCCAGATACATCTTATGTATCTGGGTAATCTTATGGTTTATTTCTGTTGAATATCTTTTCTTTTAGAATGTGTTTTATCGATTTTTTGTATGTTAAGTTACATGGTGTTGTAAACTGTACGTTGTGAAAGTTACAGAGTGGACACTTTAAATTCTGTCACGTACTTTAAAGAGTATAGATTTAAAAGAAATTAGACATTAAATTTTAATTAATTAGACATAAAATTAAAATTAGACATTAAACTTTACTGGATTCCAACTGAAATACTGTGTCTTTGACAACAGCTCAAGTCTCATTTCAGTTCTTTTATCTTTAGCTGGGCTTCTTTGAGTCTTCCCTACACATGCATTGTTTATGGTTTAGGGAGATACTTGGATATACCCAGTATTTGGGATTCTCTTTTTCTGAAATCACCTTTCTAAGATTTCCCTTTTCATTTTCCATCAAGGAATTATGTTCTCTGAGTCTTCAAAAATAACCAGAGAGATTATTCTGTTTTTTTAAGGTTTTATTTTAATTCTAACTAGTTTACATATGGTATTATATTAGTTTCAGGTGTACAATACAGTGATTCAACAATTGCATATATTGCCCTGTGCTCATAACAACAGGTGCACTCCTTATCCCCATCATCTATTTAATCCATTCTCCCACCCTCCTCCCCTCTGGTAACCATCAGTTTGTTTTCTATAATTAACAGTCTGTTTCTTGATTTCTCTCTCTCTCATTTTCTCCCTTTGCTTGTTTGTTCTGTTTCTCAAATTCCACATATGAATGAAATCATATGCTGTTATTTTTCTCTAACTTATTTCACTTAGCATTATACTCTCTAATTCCATCTATGTCTCTGCAAATAGCAAGGTTTCATCTTCTTTATGGTCCTTTCTTTATCCATTCATCAGTGAATAGACACTTGCACTGCTTCCATATCTTGGCTATTGTAAACAATGCTGCTATACGCATAGGGGTACATGGGTTCCTTTGAATTAGTGTTCTAATCCTTTGAATTAGTTCCTTTGAATTAGTGTGGTAAAGATCCAGTAGTGTGATTGGTGGATCATAAGGTAGTTAAAATAGGGTTGCCTCGGTGGCTCAGTTGGTTAAACGTCTGCCTTTGCCTCAGGTCATGATCCCAGGGTTCTGGGATCCAGCCCAATGTGGGACTCCCTACTCAGCTGGGAGCCTTTTCTTCTCCTTCTCCCTTTGTGTCTCCCCCCTGCTCATGCTTTCTCAAATAAATATCTCTCTCAAATAAATAAATAAAATATTTTTAGAAACAATGTAGTTAAAATAGTTTTAACTTTTTGAGGAACCTCAGCACTGTTTTCCACAGTGGCTGTACCAGTTTGTATTCCCACCAACAGTGCAAGAGCATTCCTTTTTCTCCAGATCCTCACCAGCACCTGTTGGTTCTTGTGTTGTTAATTGTAGCCTCTCTGATAGGTGTGAGGTGATATCCCACCGTAGTTCTTATTTGCATTTCCCTGACAATAGGTGATAATGTGCATCTTTTCGTGTGTCTGTTGGCCATCTGTATGTCTTCATGAGAGAAAGGTCTGTTCATGTCTTCTGCCCATTTTCGATTGGATTATTTGTTTTTTGCATGTTGAGTTTTATAATTTCTTTATATATTTTGGATAATAAACCTTAAGCAGCTATGTCATTTGCAAATATCTTCTCTTATTCCATGGGTTGCCTTTTCATTTTCTTGATTTTTTTTTCCCTTTACTGTGCAGAGCTTTTAATTTTGAAACAGTCCTGATAGTTTATTTTTGCTTTTGTTTCCCTGTCCCAGGAGACATATCTAGAAAGAAGTTGCTATGGCTGATGTCAAAGAGGTTCTGCCTGTGTTCTCGTCTAGGATTTTTATGGTTTCAAGTCTCACGTTTAAGTCTTTCATTTCAAATTTATTTTTGTGTATGGTGTAAGAAAGTGGTCCAGTTTCATTCTTTTGCCTATTGTTGTCCAGTTTTCCCAATACTATTTGTTGAAGAGACTGTGTTTTTGCCATTGGATATTCGTTCCTGCTTTTGTCAAAGATTAATTGACCATATAATTGTGGGTTTATTTTTGGATTTTTAAAATTCTGTTTCATGAGTCTACATGTCTATTTTTGTGTCATTTCCATACTGTTTTGATTATCACAGCTTTGTAATATAACTTGAAGTCCAGAGTTGTAATGCTTCGAGCTTTGCTTTCTTTTTCAAGATTACTTTGGCTATTTGGAATCTTTTGCGATTTCCTACAAATTTTAGGATTATTTGTTCTACTTCTGTGAAAATTGCTGTTGGTATTTTCATAGGGATTGCATTAAATGTGTAGATTGCTTTGGGTAGTATAGACATTATACCAATATTTGTTCTTCCAATCCATGAGCATGGAATCTCTTTCCATTTCTTTATGTCATCTTCAGTTTCTTTCATCAGTGTTTTATAGGTTTCAGAGTATAGGTCTTTCATTTCTTTGGTTAGGTTTATTCCTGTGCATTTTATTATATTGAATGCAATTGTAAGTGGTATAATTTCCTTAATTTCTCTTTCTGCTACTTCATTATTAGTATGCAGAAATGCAACAGATTTCTGTGCATTGATTTTGTATCCTGTGACTTTACTGAATTTATTTTCAGTTAGTTTCTTTGATGGAGTCTTTCAGGCTTTCTGTATAGAGTATCATGTCATCTGCAAATGGTAAAAGTTTTATTTCTTCCTTACCAATCTGGATGCCTTTTAATTCTTTTTGTTATCTGATTGCTGCAGCCAGGGCTTCCAGTACTATGCTGAATAAAAGTAGTGAGAATGGACATCCTTGTCTTGTTCCTGACCATAGGGGAAAAGCTCTCAGTTTTCAGCTGTGGGTTTTTCATATATGGCCTTTATTATGTTGAGGTATGTTCCCTCCAAACCTACTTTGTTGAGGGATTTTATCATGAACAGATGTTGTGCTTTGTCAAATACTTTTTCAGCATCTATTGAAATGATCATATGATTCTTATCCTTTCTCTTATTGATGTTATGCGTCACAGTGATTGATTTGTAAATATTGAACCACCCTTGCAAGCCAGGAATAAATCCCACTTGATTGTGGTGAATGAATTTTTAATGTATTGTTGAACTTGGTTTACTAATGTTTTGTTGAGGAATTTTTTTTTCATCTATGTTCATCAGAGATATTGGCCTGTAGTTCTCTCTTTATGTGGTATCTCTGTCTGGTTTTGGTATCTGGGTAATGCTGGCCTCATAGAAGGAATTTGGAAGCTTTCCTTCTATTTCTATTTTTTGGAATAGTTTGAGGAGAGTGAGTATTAACTCTTCCTTAAATGTTTTGAAGGTATCATATTGACAATCTAATTCTAAAATACAATGAACATTCAAAGACCTGGAATAACAAGAGACAAACTTGAAGAGGAAAAATGAACAACTTAAACTAGAAGATATAAAATTTATTTATTATATATCCACAGAAATGAAGACAGTATTAACTCAGAAATAGATCCACACATATATGGTCATCTGATTTATGACAGGGGAACCACTGCAATTTGTGGGAGGAAGGTAGTGTGGGAGTATAGTTTTTTCAATAAATGATGCTAGGTCAGCTGGATAACTATATGGAGAAAAAGTTAACAATGACCCCTACCTATCGCACATCACATATAAAGATTCATATGAGATTATAGGCCTAAATGTGAAATACAAAGCAACACAACTTCTAGAATAATATATAAAGAGTATATTCCTGAACTTAAATTGAAGTATCTACATCAAAATATCCTAATCACAAAAGAATATATTGATAAATTGGACTTCATTAAAATTAAACCCGTTGGTTAATCGAAACACAATCGGGAGTAAAAGAGCAAGTCAAACACTAGGAGAAGACATTAGTAATATACAATGTTAGATATATTTGTTGTTAAATGCCTTTTTATAATATCTAGCTATCCATCCATCCATCCTACATCACTGCTAACAAATTGATAAGAAAAAATGAGCAAAAACTTAAAGAGCACCTTCTCAAAAAAGGCTATTCGAATGCAGTATTACCAAAAGATGCCCAACATCATAAATTCAAACAAATTTAAATTATACATACAGTCTGAAACTACCACATACCAAGCAGAATGGCTAAAATGAGAACTGGCAATGTATTGGCAACCATACAGGGGGTGGTAGAAGTGCAAATTGTTTAGACAGCTTTGTAAAACTGTCTCATTAAAGCTAAACATTTCCATTCCCTCCAACCCTTAGTACCAGTCCTGAGCATATGCCCAACTGAAGCTGAGTGTTAATGTCTACCAACTACATGTACAAGAACAGTACTATTATTTATAATAGCTCCTAAACAAGAACAACTCAAATGTCCATCAGTGTTAGAATAGATGAATACATTTTGATATATTCATACAATGCAATGCCTCACAAGCAATAAAAAGGACACAATAACCTAATGAATCTCACATACATACTGTGAAACAAAAAGAGCCAGACACAAAAACAATACATATTGTATGATTTGATTTATATGAAATTCAATACTAGGTAGGGCTACTCAGTACTGATGGAAGTTGATATAGTGGTTACCTTTGGGAGAGGAAGGAGTATTGGCCAGAAATATTCTATATCTTAACCAGGTGATCATTATATAGATGTGCATATATTTGAGAAGTTTTAAGATTTATATGCTTTTTAATACAGAATCTGTCAATCAAGGAAAAAAAAGTCTTAGTTAAGAATGCCTAGAAATAAGCTGTAATCACCATGTTTCACTCCAGTGCTTATGTGTGCAAATTAAGGTCACTATTAAAAATGATTGAACAGTGATTTCTCCACATGCAAATATGTGCCAGAGAGTGGATTTATTCTTGATGCTTTCTCATCAAGTAATTTCTGGGGATTCCCCAAGGAATTCTTATATGTTCTGTAACCTGTCTGCCTGCTGTTTGTCTCATATGCCTGCATATTATTTGGTCCAGACAATACGGGGGCCTTTTAGGTCACCTTGGGATTGTTTTGTTTTATAACTTGTTTTTTTAGGCTCAAATCTTCTATAAGGTCCAAGCTGAACACAGCTGCCTCCTGTAGTGAAGGCTCACCGCAGTGGTCCAGCTAACACAATCCTGATGGTCAGTGGTCCATGCGCTGTAATTTGAGTTATCCAGCACTGGACCACTCCCATCAGTATCAGTCTATTCCACATTTAGGGAAAACATTTCTCCTTCTTCTAGGGAACAGTCTGGCAAAAGACAAAGTGATTCTAATATCCCAGTCCACTGCAGATGTGTTTTCTCTCAGTACAAAGACTGAGAATTTGCTATTCTTTTGTGTTCCCAAAGGGTTCATCTTGATGACTTTCCCAATACACGGGGAACAACTCCAATCCACTAAAATAGTTGTTCTTCAGCTAATACAAAAAAAAGGAAGAAAGAAGGGAAAAATGGAAGGAAGGAGAAAGAGAAGTAAGGAAGAAAGAAAGGGAGGGATGAAGGAAGGATAGAAATAAAACTAAGGAAGTCTGTCTTTACTGGGCTCCCTCCTCAAGTTAGTTTTTTTCAGTTCTAATTTTACAGGTTACATTAACATTGTATAATTTTTTTTTCCTTCAAATTCAAGAAAAGTGTCATAAGAGCAAACACCTGCTGCCTAGCACTGTAACTATTTTAAAACAGGAGAAGCAGAAAGCATGGAAAGCAGATAAATCAGTTTTAAACCCTAAGACATAGGAGACCATATCACAACAGTACCCACTGGATATCATTTTATCTGTAGGGGCAGGTTTCATACAGGTGGTGTAGATAATTCTACTTTAGAAGAGGGGGGAACACTATATATAAAAACACATGCAAGGATTGTGACCATAGGGGAATTTCATGATTTTTCCATTGTTCATGGATGGATCTGAGGGATGCTTTGATATTATTGTGATCTACTACAGATAATAGCCATCCCTCCTTTCCACATAGGACACCACCACCTTTCTTCTCCATTTATTCCTCCTTTAATCTTGTAGACACTCAACCATTCTCTGGGACACATCAGGAGGATTCACAGAGATCCTAAGATAGGGGAGATTTGTGGCTTATCTCAGGGAACTTTCATTTTCTGTCTGATGTCCCACTATAAGAAACAGCAATTACATTTTTCTCCAAGGTCTGGCTGAATGTGATATTTCCATTTGCTCATATGATCCTCACCCTGTCCCTGATTAGAGTTGTCACCTTCACTTGAGCATCCTTCCCAGAACAAATGAGAGAAGGTAAGGAGGGAGACCAGGCAGGTGCCTGAGGGCAAGGCCACATTCCTCCTGTATTTATAGTTTTCTTTTTTTAATAAAAGAAATCCAGGAACTAAACCCTCTATTGTTTTCACTGATATAACTGTCCTAAAGCCACATGGCCACAGGCTATATAACAGCCTTTGAACAATGGCCTTTGTCTTGGTTGGCCCCTTTATGCTGTTAAAAGATAAACTGAGGCATATTAAAATTTTTAAGAGTTTATTTGAGCAAAAATCAATTCGAATGGCACAGCATCAAACCCAGGAGCTCTGGGAGAGGCTTTTGTAAAGAAAAGGTGGAAGCAAAAGAAGAAAGTTAGAGATTGTCTGTAGCTTAAAGTCTAGTTGGTTGTTTGTCCTCAGTATTTTGGTTTTATAACCTTGAGGCATTTATAGGTTTGGATTTAGCTTTGTTTTTACACAGCCTGCCATGGCTTTAAAGTCACCTCATGCTAATATCCTCCTTGTTTAATTAATTTGTCAGTGCCCAGAAAACACAAAGAAAATCAGTTCATTGCAAGGTTGCCTGAATCCCTGCTCTGGGGTACAGACACGCTGGGCTTTCTTCACCTTCCTTACTCCTGAAGTGATGGGCTTCTGCTTCCTTTCAGGACTTCCCTTTTGTTTTACTGCCCCCCACCCATCACAAGCCACCTGAAGCACAGTAGCCCTTTCTTCTCTTTTCAGAGAAGTTAGAGAAGGACTCTATCTTACTGTCCTATATAGTAGGGAAGAGACCCCCTTATAGCAACTATCTTCTCAGTGAAGTTAGGATCACAGGCTTTAAGGAAGGAACCAGATTTCAGGAAATACAGGTGGTAAGAGGCATGATTCAGGTATTTTGGTGAGTGTTAAAGGCTGCTTTGAACAACTATTTACCTCTTTTCCTACTTACCTACTTCATTACCTACCTCCACACAGACAATCAAATGTAGACACTGGGAAACCAGGACAAACTAATCGTTCATGGGGTTATTTAGGCAAGGAGGTAAGCAGTTTTGCTTGAGAGTAGATGGTTCTAGGAATCTGGACAAATGATACCGTGATTGCCATGAGTTTGGCTAGGACTGATGGTTAGAAATTGATGGTTTGGGGACTTAGAGGGTTAAATTATAAATAGACCAAATCAGAAGATTGTCTACAGTGCCCTAAAAGAAGGACTCCTTGAGAAAAACTGTATCTTAATTAATCTAGAATGGCCAAGTTTGGTATGACAACATACTATTTGCCTCATACCTCTGCTAAAGCAGTTTTTTCAATAATCAGAATATCTAGCCTGAAAATAGTTTGCTATAAATGGTTGCACTATGAGGTGGGATGTAAGTATAATGATGTCTTGATTTTGAAGACTCAATTTGAAATATTCTGTTCCTTCACATAAATATGCATTTATCATAGCATGATTTTGATTTGTGCATCAGAATGTATAAGCTGTATGTCAGGAACAAAGCAGATAACAATATTTCCAAAATCATCCTGAGAAAGAGGTCCAGATCCTATATGGTTCCAGTTGGTCCAATGGAGGGAGCAGAGTTTCAGGTGCCTAGAAATCCCAGTCAAGATGCTATTGGTATGGGCTCAGGCCTTTGTTTGCACAGTGCATATGACGTGACATGTCTCCAGTGGCAGAAGGTCTCATACCATGTGTGTGTGGGGGGAGGGGTGCTGGCAGGGACACAGCAAAATAAAGTCCCTTACCAGACAGAACTCTGATTTCAATTAAGATGACCCAGTTAGCCCTGATTCCAGCATGTGCACAGGCTTGAAATAAAATAGCAAGTGACACTGTTAAAGTGTGTGTGATGGATATGCATGTATATGTATATGTGTTTGGGTATTTTTTGTGGAAAGCATGCTGCCCATCTGACCTGTGCCTAAACTATTTTATTGAAGTTCTGAAATGTGAATCCATTGCATATTTGTTCTAATGAATCAGTATTCTCTTAACAGATGGTCAAATAAACACAATGTTTCTACCTTCCCAGAAATTATCTTAAGCCCAAAATTGTTATTGTTTGTGAGAAAAGAGCAATCTTGTTTAAATGCTAGTAACAAGCACCATGTACCTCGCTTACCTCTGTCTGAACCTCAGAAAGAGGACCCAGGTGGGAGTTCAATTTAATGAAAAATGCATTAGGAGTGGTACTGATGGCTTGGAGGGTCTATTACTCATTTGAATCTCAGCCAACCAGGTAAACAGGCACTGGTCCATGAACCTCGGCCTGAAAGAATCAGGGAAGGCTTAATGAAAACCATGCAGTAGTCCCAAATGAAGGTTTTAAACTTTCTTTTTTT
Source organism: Spilogale gracilis (assembly GCA_004023965.1). Classification (NCBI taxonomy): domain Eukaryota; kingdom Metazoa; phylum Chordata; class Mammalia; order Carnivora; family Mephitidae; genus Spilogale; species Spilogale gracilis. Next base: position 90,784 of record PITA01005166.1, on the reverse strand, counting down.
TCCCTGCCTTTTAAAGCTATCTGTGGAAATCACATTTGGAATTTATGAGGACCAGAAGGTGTTACAATTTGCATTGGTGGTTAGCATAGGGAAAAGACTAGGGAAGATAAAGCCATGGTGAGTTAACTGTACTAAGGAAGCTTCTTAAAGGCCTACTATATATTTTATATGATATTATATATTATGTATAATTATATATATATGCATACTTGTTTTTAACAATTCTTTTTTTTTTTTTCTGGGAACAATATACTTTATTGATGGTACATGACAAGGTACAGCTCCCCAAGCCCCTCCCCTTCTTCAGGGGGTTTCCGATGGAAACCGTGGAGGTTGAGAGATTCTCAGTGTTTTGGGGGTAAGTTGGGGTAGGGACTCCCCAGCAGCTGAGGGCCTTGCTCTTCCTCTTGCTCTGGCTGGGGGTGATGGTCCAGGGGGCTCTTACTCCTTGGAGGCCATGTGGACCATAAGGTCCACCACCCGGTTGCTGTAGCCGAATTCATTGTCATACCAGGAAATGAGCTTGACAAAGTGGTCATTGAGCGCGATGCCAGCCCAGGCATCGAAGGTGGAAGAATGGGTGTCACTGTTAAAGTCGCAGGAGACAACCTGGTCCTCAGTGTAGCCCAGGATGCCCTTGAGAGGGCCCTCTGATGCCTGCTTCACCACCTTCTTGATATCATCATATTTGGCAGCTTTCTCCAGGCGGCAGCTCAGATCCACCATGGAAACGTTGAGGGTGGGGACGTGGAAGGCCATGCCAGTGAGCTTCCCATTAAGCTCTGGGATGACCTTGCCCAAGGCCTTAGCTGCGCCAGTGGAAGCAGGGATGATGTTCTGGGCAGCCCCTTGGCCATCACGCCACAGCTTCCTAGAGGGGCCATCCACGGTCTTCTGGGTGGCAGTGATGGCGTGGACGGTGGTCATGAGTCCCTCCACAATGCCGAAATTGTCATGGATGATCTTGGCCAGGGGAGCCAAGCAGTTGGTGCAGGAGGCGTTGCTGACAATCTTGAGGGAGTTGTCATACTTCTCATGGTTTACATCCATCACGAACATGGGGGCATCAGCAGAAGGAGCAGAGATGATGACCCTCTTGGCCCCGCCCTTCAAGTGAGCCCCAGCCTTCTCCATGGTGGTGAAGACCTCAGTGGACTCCACAACATACTCAGCACCAGCATCGCCCCATTTGATGTTGGTGGGATCTCGCTCCTGGAAGATTGAGATGGACTTCCATCTCAAGATTGATGACAAGCTTCCCGTTCTCAGCCTTGACTGTGCCATGGAATTTGCTGTGGGTAGAATCATACTGGAACATGTAGACCATGTAGTTGAGGCCAATGAAAGGGTCATTGATGGCAACAGTGTCCACTTTGCCATAGTTAAAGGCAGCCCTGGTGACCAGGCACCCAATTCGGCCAAATCTGTTCACTCTGACCTTCACCATTGTGTCTTGCCGATGCGGCTGGTACTGCACCAAATGATGCAGCTATCTGTTGAATGGGCAAGAGCAGAGAACCTATTTTTAACAATTCTTATGCTATATAAATAACTGTGTGTAGGGTACAATGCTAGCTACTATGGGAGGTTTACCAAGGCTATGAAAGTATAGTATCCAACTTGAACAATTTATAATATATTTCTAGTGAGAAGATTAAGTAACATAATGGAGGTAGGGTATATGTGACAGAGAAGTGTTCTCTTCATCCCTAGGGCTACTGTAACAAAAAAAAAAAACCATAGACTGGGTGGTTTATTAAAAAAACAAAACAAAACAAAACAAAAACTTATTTCTCACAGTTCTGGAGACCAGGAAGTCCAAGGTCAAGGCACCAGCAAATGTGATGTCTGGTGAGAGACTGCTTCTTGGTTCATAGACAGCTGTCTTCTGGATGTGACCTCACATCCAGGGAAAGGGGTTGAGGGAACTCTCAGGTCTCTTTTATAAGGGCACTAATCCAATGTACTATGGGTCTATCGTTGTGTCTTAGTCATCTCCCAAAAGCTCCACCTCCAAATACCCATTGCATTGGAGATTAGGTTTTAATATATGATTTTTTTTTTAAGATTTTATTTATTTGACAGAGAGAAACACAGCCAGAGAGGGAACACAAGCAGGGGGAGTGAGAGAGGAAGAAGCAGGCTTCCCGCTGAGCAGGGAGCCTGATAATGGGACTCGATCCCGGATCTCCGGGATCATGACCTGAGCCGAAGGCAGTCGCTTAACCAACTGAGCCACCCAGGCGCCCCAATATATGAATTTTGAGGGACACAACCATTCATTCTATAGCAAGTGCTTAGAAGGCAATTCAGAGGAGGGAGAGAGCATATGGTAAGGGGGGCTAGGATGCATTCATGAAGCAGGTGGTACATTATCAGGGCTTGACACATGATGGAGAAATCAATTGAGAGAGTTGACTATAGGAAAGATAAGAACTAACTGGAGGAAACTGTGATAAAGATAGGAAAATGGGGGACATATTGGAATAACATATAATCTCATAGGCTACTACTTGAAAAGGGTTTTTCCAACCTTAGTAATATTGACAATTCAGATCAGATAATTCTTTGATGTAGTGGGATATCCTGTGTATTACAGGGTATTTAGCAGCATCTCTGGCCTCTACTCATTAGATGCCAGTAGTATCCTCCCCATCCCATCCCTCCATGTTGTGGCAGGCAGTTTCTCTGGATATTACCAAATGCCTCCTGGGGGGCAATATGAATCAGAATCACTGCTCTAAAAACTTGCCAGTGCAGGGGCGGATAGCATCAGCATCACCTGGGAACTTGTTAGAAATGCAGAACCTCAGACCCCATCCTAGACCTACTGAAATAGAGTCTGCAGTTTAACAACATCCCCAGGTGATTCATATGCACATTAAAATATAAGAACTACTCTGAGAAATAGAAGAAAGAACTGGTAAGATTGGTTGGGGGTGAACATGGATGGTCATGAAAGGGCTTGAACATTTTGTGATGATTTTAGATTTAACATGGTAGTCAGTGAGGCTATACTGAATTTTTTCTTTTTATAACATTATTTATTTACTTTTGTCTCAATTTTAAGGGGGATGACGAATGCCAGCTAAAAGCTACATTTTTCTGTCCCCTTTGTAGTTGAGGGGATTATGAGAAGGCATTCTAAGCAAAAGTTGTTTTGGGAATTTCTAGGAAAGCTCCTTAAGAGGGAGGCTGACTCAGATGGCATGTCCTTTTTTCCTTAGATCTTTCTTTTTCTTTCCTGGGAATGAACAAGATAGTTTGAATTCCCAAACCCATCTTTAAGGTCTGAAATGAGGCACTCCCTAAACATGGTGAAGCCCAAACTAGAAGAAACCTAAATCAGAGAGAGAAGGATACACTCCACTCTTGTTTAAGCCACTATTTTTCAGAAGTCTGTTATTCACAGCTGAATATAATTCAGTGATTAAGTGATTAAGATTACTATTGATGTGATAGAGGAATTGGAGGAAAGGAGATCTGTATGGAAACTATTGAAATAGTTTGGGTGGGAGACTGGAAGAACATAATGAAAGTGAAGAGGAATTTAGAATCTTATTTTCTTTGGAGGTAATATCACCCTTAAGTTTGTTAGTGGTGATGTAGCTGATAAACATTTAGAAGTCAAGAAGAGGAGCGAGCTTGTGGAAATGTGAGGAGGTTGGTTTTGTACATGTCAGACTTGAGGGTGAATAAGACAGATGTGTATATCTAGCAGGCAGTTGCTCAGAAGAGAAGTTCCTGGGGCGCCTGGGTGGCTCAGTTGGTTGGGCGACTGCCTTTGGCTCAGGTCATGATCCCGGAGACCCGGGATCGAGTCCCACATCGGGCTCCCTGCTCGGTGGGAGGCCTGCTTCTCCCTCTCACTCCCCCTGCTTGTGTTCCCTCTCTGGCTGTGTTTCTCTCTGTCAAATAAATAAAATATTAAAAAAAAAAAGAAGAAGAAGAAGAAGAGAAGTTCCTGTGCAAATATAAGGTACCGGTGAGTGGAAGCTGAGCAGGATTGAGGATTGGCAAGATGAAGGGAGGAGAAGGGGTGTGATCGTGAGTCTGTCATTGAACTGGAGAGAGAAGCATGGGAGGATAATAATGGGCAGGGAGTTGTTAAGGCATTTTTGCTGAACAGGTTCCACAGAGGAATTTTTACATGGTGTTTAAAGGTAGAACTCAGAGGACCTGGAGCTATTTTATGAGAAAGTCTGCTTGCTCAAGGAAAACTTCCTTCCCTGGAGTGACCTCATAAATCAGTGAGGTCAAGTGTTTGTTCACTTTTTGCAGTTAGGCTGAGTAACTGAAGCACACTCAATCTTTTCCAGATTCTTCTGAGTTCACCATGACTCTTCAGACATCTTCTTTAGCTAATGCTGTCATAGAAACTGTTGATCCATGCAGTGTATAGCATGGCCAAGATTACTGCCTTCTGAAAATATTTTTTCCTTTTTCTACTCAAAATCTTTTGAATACCCAAAGAAACTAATTCTGCAGAAGTTGACTTATTAAATAGCTGCAAATATAAGTAACATGATAGATGCTTTCAGGAATGCAAAGGTAGAAGGCATGATCTAGACCTCAGGGACCTTATGTGCAGAATGGAAATAAGTATGGTAGTAAGAAGGATGCATCACAGGATGCTCTGGTTCTAAGCACTAAAGGCTGAATATCTAAATATAGGACTCTCTACTTGTCCAAGATGTGTGAGCTCTGGGGTCCGTGTGCTTCTGCTTCTTTGGGGAACACTATTGCAGTCTTCCCTCTTGTCCATTTTACTTCTTCCCTCTTCCAGAAATAAACGATCTCAAGTCTTAGTCTTTTGTCCCAAAACAAATAATCTCAAGTCTCAACCAGTTTGTCCCCTCTCAAAAATGATTTTCATTACAGCCACTGTTTCTTACTTCATGTTCATAGTCTCTTACCTGCAATAATGAAATTCCAAAGCTCTGAAACCAGAGGTGTTTAGTTTTAAGAAATGTTTTATCTATTAGTCACGTGGCAGCTAAACCTGCCCTGAACAGATGAGAGGTGCTATATAGCCTTATTCATCCTCAGAACATTCATGTTATTTGTTGAAGAAATATTCATTTGTTTGGTTAAGGAGTGCTGCTGTATGTCTTGCAGAGGGAAACTTACTACCTTTTTAAAATTTGAAAAATTCTGAATTCCAAAACCTATCTGAGCCCAAGAGTTTTGGATGAGGGAATGTGGGCCGGTAGCATTCTCAGAGTCCTACCTGATGCAAAGAAGATGGGAATAGGAGGTTATAATGATTGGGAATGTGGAGACAGCATGATCCTTATTTGCAAATGATGCCATACACTAACTAAAAACCAGTGAGAATCAACCAAGAAGCCAGAGGATGGAAGTAAGATGGCTGAACCTGAAGTGAGCACGTCAAAGTCAAGCCTTTTACTAGCTTCTGGACTAATCTTACAAGTAGAATTTAGGGAGCCTCACTTAGTTCATTAGTCTAAATGACTGAGATCAAATGGCCTGATCTTATACTCTAAATTTAGGAGCTGGGTTTCTGCCTGTGCTTGTAGCCAATATCTCACTTTGTCTTCCAGGTTCTCCAAGATTGCCAGGGATGGCAGACCTGAGTCTGAGCAGCAGCTCTGTGATCAGGGAGCCTCAGCCTGCTCTGCCAGCTCTAGTCAGTCTGCCTGAAGAGATCTCTTTTCACATGTTCCTCTGCCCCACTAGTATTCCAGACCTCTATCTGGCTGCATTCTACCCCTTGGCTGCATCTGGCCCTTGTTTATTGGCTGTCTCTAGAATGCTGCCCCTTATGTCATTATGGGTGTCAACTTTGGTATTTTTTATTTTATTTTATTTTAATAATAATTATTTTTTTAGTGTTCCAAGATTCATTGTTTATGCCCACACACACACTTTGGTATTTTTTAGAAGTGACCCATAGACATCTCTGTTGAAATTTTACCTACAGTGTGATTGTGCAGCACATCATATAAACAAGCTCACAAAACAAAAAAAACCGAGTGGCACAGCTGTGCCTCTATCCCAAAAGCTGTTGTGTTTCAGTCACATTTTCAATCTAAATGATGACTAATAATGCACCAGGGATATAAACTCTGTGAATCATACAAAACTATTAATTGTCTCTGTACTAGGTAAAACTAGAGCCATAGGAGTTATTTTGTGTGGTGTGTTTTGGGGCTTCCCATATGAGCAGCCATAGCAGGAATCTGTCTGAAGAGGCAATTTCTGTCTTCTGGAAATACTGCTTTCTTCCTTCTTCCTCCCTACCTGCTTCCCTCCCTTTCTTCCTTCCTTCCTTACCTCTCTACTTCCATTTATCATTCATGTATCAGCTTTCTCATGTCTCATGTAAAGATGGAGATGGTAATGGTGTCTTCTTATAGGATTGTTGTGAGGATTAAACAAGTGTTTATATATATATAGTTTACATAAATATAAAAATATTAAAAATATTTTAAAAATAAGTTTATGTATAATTATATAAAATTATATTATAAATATTTTATTTATTTTATATTATAAATAAATAATCATTATTATATAAAATTATATAAATTATCATTATTCTATAAAAATCAACTATAATTTCAGACAGTGAAAAAACTCTTATTTGGGGCCAGGCACTCAAAGGAAAGCCCTTTGAATGCCTGGCCCCAAATAAGAGTTTTTTCACTGTCTGAAATTACAGTTGATGCCAGCTCAATGCTAGGCTCTGTTCTAGGAGCTATGGATACAATGATCAAAACCACATGCTCTGCTCTTAAGTATTAACCATATTTGTAGATACTTTGTATTTGCAGGACTTGATGTTTTGAAACAAGGACTCTAGAATGAGTGGTTTGAATTTGAGAAACAGCTCCATCACTCCTATCACTCATTATCTAGATGGCCTTGTGCAAATTACTTAATCTCAAAATCTTAGTCTCCTGCATGGGGATAATAATAATAATTCCTCCCTCATAGATCTGTTATGAGGAATGAAGGATGTAGGACAGGTAAAACACTTAACAGGATATCCAGGGGAAGTAATACATACTGATTTCCTTTATCTGCAGGTGCTACTGATCGCAGATCCTGAGATAATCCTCAAACAGGGCTTTAGGATTGGACCATATCTTTTTTCCCCTTCAGTGTTCCAAGATTCATTGTTTATGTCCCACACTCAGTGCTCCATACAATACGTGCCTTCAATACCCACCACCAGGCTCATCCATCCCCCCACTCCCCTCCCTTCCAAACCCTCAGTTTGTTTCTGAGTCCAAAGTCTCTCATGTTTCATCTACCTCCCTGATTTACCCCAATTCACATTTCCTTTCCTTCTTCTGCTGGATTGGACCATATCTTATGGATGGAATAAGAAGAATGTGGGGTTTGTTGTGCTGTTTGGATTTGGTACCAGGAAGTTTTATAATATAAATACTTTTTCTCTAACGTGTTGGCTCAGTATGGACAGTTAAGGGACCCCATGAAGGATTTAGGGGCCTGCAATGAGACTGCCTGGTTTCAAATCTTATAGCATGCAATGTCTTGTCCTGTGACTTGGGTACCTCTCAAATTCTGTTTTCCCATCCTTTAATGGGAGCACAATAATCATTAACCCACAGTTATGGGGGAATTCAACTAAGGTAATCTAGGTAAGGAATTGAGTACAGCAGATATACCTGTAGTAAGTTGGCATTTTTCTTATAATATTTTCTTATTATTTTATTCTTCATATGGGAAAGAGTTTGCATAGCGGGGCTTTCCCCCCTCTAGTTTTATCTTGACTCTCATGATTATTTAACCTTTTCATAACTATTTTCTTCTCTCAAGAGTAATACCTATTCATATGTATTTTTTTTTTTTGTGGAAGAAATAGCAGAAAATTATTTCTGTGTTTGCTGGTACTCTGTCCCTGCACTGTGTGGGAATTAGAGTAGGTGTGCAAATGTCACAGGGCACTAGACCCTCTTGCTAGTCATTTCAATTATTGGTTGGCATTCAGTCTTATAAGAAATGGTCTTCAGGAATCATTTATTATCCTATTATTGATTCAGTGATTGCCTTTAAAACAAGTACAGATTGGAATAAATAAGTTTATATTTTCTCCCTGTGATTTTTTGTTTTTTAATTTCAGGGAGAAATTCAGAGTCAGTCATATAATATTGTAACCCTGGAGTGCAGGTGTATACTGTCTCATGCTGCCCTTATTCATCTCTGACATGAGTCCATACTAAGCAATAGGTGATGCTAATAGTTACCCTTTAGTAAGCATCCAGCACTTTCCATACATTATCTCATTTTTTCACACAGTAACCCTGTGGTATAGTTGTTTTCACTTTTTAGGTTAGAAAAACCTAGCTCCAGATTAAATGACTTGCCCAAGATCACATAACAAGGATTAAAACCAAACTCACGCCTGACTTCAAGATTTTTTAAGCAACTGTGTCCTCCATATTAGAGTGGATTTAGACAAATTTAAGAAGAAAGAACAGGGTATATGGATGGCTTAGTCCGTTAAGCATCTGACTCTTGATTTTAGCTCAGGTAGTGATCTCAGGACCCTGGGATTGAGCTCTGGCTGGCTGGACTCCATGCTCAGTAGAGAGTCTGCTTAAGATTCTCTCTGCCCTTCCCCTCTGTCCCTCCCCTGCATGAGCTCTCCCTTTAAATAAATAAATAAATAAATAAATAAATAAATAAAAACATTTTTTAAGAATTAAAAAAATAAAAATAAGTAAATAATTTGTAAAAATAACAGATATTTCAAAAATAATCCTTACTGAAGGGAAAATTTTGTAAATATTCCTAAGAATACATAAAGAATAAAAACTTAGAAATTCAAACATTAAACTATACCCTAACTACATTTTTCCCAACCTCCCTGCCACATCCCAACAGACACATCAAGTACTGATACTATAGAATCTAATACAGTTAGTCAATGAGGTTCATAAAGTTTTGACCTCATTTAAGTTATCAGATAAAAGAAACTTATAACAAACAAACAACAGGAGCAATAAAAAAATGTTTACCAAGAGCTTCGGTAACATCTGAGAACAAAATATTTTCTAAACACGAGTTTCTCTTATTATTGATTGTATAAGAAACATAACCTTAGACCTTCCTAGCATAGCAATAATAATGAAGGAAAGCCCTTATGCTCAAAATGATTAAAGCATTTAATACACAAAGTGAGCACTGGGGATAAAGTCTTGTCTTCTTTATACTAACTGTTATGCAACACAATGAATATAATCTCCCTTAGGTTTTATTAAACATCCAAGCTCTTTAAATTACATTATTTTATTCATTTGAATTCACCCTGGATTTACTAGAGGAAAAAAAGAAAACTCACAATAAAGGAGGTTTAGTTAACAAGATACTTTAATGGATCTTAAAATCCAGGTGGGGTGAAGGCAAAATCAACTCACCCTGAAGTCACATCAGTTGGTGGCCAAGTACTTTATGGGGTGAGAGCAAGTGCATTCATCATTAGAAGAGCATAATTAAAATTACTGTCTGCATATGCCCTTCAGCTTAGGTTATGATCATGAATATCGTACAGTATTTTGCTTCATATTCAAAGCATTTTATAAAAGGGAAAATAATCAGCCTGTAAAGTAGACTGCAGTATTGCTGTGATGCTTTGCATATAAGCATTTAATTGAAGGTAGTTGACTGGCTGAAAGGAGAGAACCACTTTTTTGTTTTTAATCAGATTATGCCTGTTGTGGACATCTCAGCATCTACTTATTTAGCTTTTACAGTTTCAGTATTCTCATGTGATACTGGTAGCTATGATATGCAGATTTGTAACACTTAGCCGAAAATTGTTTTTAAAATTGATTTTCCTCTAGTAAAATAAAGTTTCATTATTTTAGTAAGTGTAGCAAAAGGAAGAAAATTAGTTTTTGCAGTTCTATCATCAGAATAAACAACATGTTAGCCAGTGTTTATGTCTGTATATATCTGAAATAAGAAAAAAATTAGATTTTTCCAAAGGTATGCCTTGTTGTTTTTGTTTTGCATTTTTTTTCTGATCAAAGGTAAACAACTCTGCCTGTCTTGGTCACAGTCGAGGTCTTAGCATCCAGTAGTGTCTAAGCTGCTAAGCACTCAGTCATCAATTGCTGAATAAATAAATATGTTATCAAGATGCTTTCATTTCATTACACATTCTAGAGTGTCTTTTAAATGACTACATAGTATTCCATTCTATAGGTGTATTATAATTTCTTTAGCCAAGTCCCTTCAATGTTACTGATTTTTCACTGTTATTAATGGGAATAAATAGTACTACAGAAAATTTTTTTTCTTAGAGTCCATTTTGAGTTATTTGGGATTGTGAGTGCAAAGAAAAAATTAAAAATATATATTTATTCTCAAAAAGGCACCAAACATATTTAAACATTTTACTTTGGCACACATAAATGTGTAAGTAACCATTCCCCACAGTTTTGTGACTCACAGGTCTTTGAGGACAAGGATGGAGAAAAATCTAGCTAGTGAGTAAGGTTAAGTGAACAACATCTATTCCTTCATGAGGTTTTATTTTTCTTTTATTTTTCTTAAGAAGACATTCTATGAAATGAATTAAATTCCCAAATTTATAAGATAACAAAAGTTGTGGGAATGAATGCCTTTTGAATGTCAATAGTCAGTAGTACTCAGTTTCATTTAAAGACTGTTCTTTAGGCAGTGAAAGCACAACTTTTTTATAAGTGAGAGTGAGTGAAATTATGGTAAATGAAGATGTTTCATTGGATTGTGCAGATCAGTAACTCATCCTACATTTTAGAAGTAAATACAGCTGGAGCACTGATGTATGTCCCCAAGGTGTCAGGTTAGAAAGGATTTAACACTTCAGGATAAACTATAAATAAACAGTGTCATTTTGAAGAGCTACTGAACATTCATTATTGTCAAAGAAGGAATTCGGAAATAGCCATCAACCAGCAATTGTGGTGTTAGTAACATCTCAGAATTCTTCATTAGCAGAGAAAGAGAAAATACATGATCAAGAAATGGCAATGAAGAGATTTTACAATTATTTTTGATACGGAAAAAGGATATAATTGATCCTCTTGAATATGACTCTTTAAATATGTGAAATAAAAGAGTGCTCCCTATATAGTCTGAGCATTTCAAAAGGTCCACGAACTCCTTGAAAGTAATTCACTTGAGCTGTCAAATTGGATATAAAATGGTACTGAACAACTTAATTTTAAAAAGAATGAAAAAGACAAAGCCACAAAAATGTAATAAAAAGTCTTATGATAGTGAATTTAAACAGTACTCCCCTTACCCCCTAAATTTTATGAAACTGAGAAGGGCAACCATAATATATATCAGAAATAGTATAAAGAAGGTCTAACAACAGAGATCATGTCCACAAACCCCTGAGAATGATATCCAATATACATAGCGATGACTTTTCAAAATGCCTGAAGAAGCAACTTACTATGAGATTATTGATACGAACATTGTAATTGTTAATTTTATGTGCCAACTTGACTAGGTTAAGAGATGCCCAGATATCATGAACCATTTTTTTCCTGTGTTGTCTCTAGAAGAGACTAGCTTTTGATTTGGTAGACTGATTAAGGATCATCTTCCCCAGTGTGGATGGGCATCATCAAATCTGCTCTGGCCTGAGCAGAACAAAAAAATGAGGAAGAGTGAATTTGCTTTCTCTGTTTGAGCTGAGACATCTATCTTCTCCTGCCCAGAAACATTGGTGTTCCTGATTTTCAGGCTTTCAGATTTAGGCAGGGATTTATACTATTAGCCCTCCAATTCTCAGACCTTCAGACTTGGACTGAATTATACCATGAACTTTTCTGATCTCTTGCTTGTATAGAACACATCATGGGATTTCCAGCATCCATAATTGTGTAAGGCAATTCCTATAGTAAATATCCTCATATATATATATTTTTCTATTGGCTCAATTTTTCTGGAGTAACTTGACTAATACAAAACTTAAAAGTTTTCCCTTTATGGTGTTTCTCCCAAGGGACAGAGAAAAAGAATAGCAGTGTCAGAAATAGTTTACCAATTTTCTGCTCTTGGCTCAACAGTGTACATGTTAATTTGTTGTTTGTGTGCTTTTTCTGCCTTTATCAAATAGGCTGATAGACATGATTCTTTGAAGTATACTTTTCTTGCATAGTGGTAATTAGAATGTAAGGAGACAGTGTGGATTATCTTGTAAATTTGTGTTAGTTACCAGCTTACCAGAGTATTTCTTTCTAGAAAGAAAGTTACCTTGGGTGCCTGGGTGGCTCAGTGGGTTAAAACCTCTGCTTTCCAGGGAGAGAAACGAAACAACAGAGACTTTGGACACAGAAACAAACTGAGGGACTTGGAGGAAGGGGGGTGGAGGGATGGGAGAGCCTGGTGGTGGGTACTGGGGACACCTAAAGTGTGGAGCACTGGGTGTGGGGAATGGGGAATGAATCTTGGAACACTGGGAAAAAAAAATTTAAGTAACAATAAAAAAAAAAAAACCCAAAAAACCGTGATCCCAGGGTCCTGGGATCAGGGCTCTCCTTCAGCTCTCTGCTCAGCAGGGAGCCTGCTTCCTCCTCTCTCTCTGCCTGCCTGTCTGCCTACTTGTGATCTCTCTCTGTCAAATAAATAAATAAAATCTTAAAAAAAAAAAAGAAAGTTACCTTCTTCCTTTTCTTTCTGCCCACCTCTCCCTTATTCCGATTTTATTTATGTTTTCAAAGATTTTATTTATTTATTTGACAGAGAGAGAGAGAGAGAGCACAAACAGGTGGAGCCGTAGGCAGAGGGAGAGGTAGTAGTTGGCTTCTCACTGAACAGAGAGACCAAAGTGGGGGTCCATCCCAGGACACTGGGATCATGACCTGAACAGAAGGCAGATGGTTAATTGACTGAGCCACCCAGGAACCCCAACCCTTATTCTTTTTTTTTTTTTTAAGATTTTATTTATTTATCTGATAAAGAGAAACACAGCTAAAGAGGGAATACAAGCAGTGGGAGTGAGAGGGAGAAGCAGGTCTCCCGCCAAGCAGGGAGACCAATGCGGGGCTCGATCCCCCATCTCTGGGATCATGACGTGAACTGAAGGCAGTTGCTTAACCAACTGAGCCACCCAGGCACCTCCCAACCCTTATTCTGATTTTAAAGAATTATTTTGGAGATTTTGTATATTTATACTTTTTTCCTGTCATGACCTTGAGAAAACAAGTTGTGTTTTTCAGAGGAAAGTTAGAGAAGAGATTCTTTTTGCATAAACTTGGATGTCTAATAATTCTAACTTTCCTTTATTCATTCAACAGATATTTACTGAGTGTTCTGTGCTCTGTTATACAGAGAAGATACACACCTTACATTCACGGAGCTCCCATTTTAGTTGGAAAGCTAAAAATAATTAAAAGAATGTATGCAAGACTAAACCAAATGACAAGAAACATTTGTAACTCATGGTAAGTGATAGGAAGGACAAGAACAATGCCTGAGATTAAGATAAGAGGGGTCATTCTATATTTTATAAGGCAGAGAAGGAAGTCTTCTCCAAGGAAGTGAAATTTTAGTTGCAAACTAAAGAATGTATAGATCTTGGCCCTCCAAAGCGTGGATAAAGAGTGGCCCACATAGAAAAAGGGTGGTGAGGCAGGCACAAGACTGCTTTGTTTACAGATTTCAAAGAACACCAAAATGGATAGATAATTGCTACATGGTTAAGAGAAAGGACTTGAGCAAGCTGTTGAGAGTTAGGGCCAGAACACACCAGATATGTGAGCCAGGAGGAGAAGTTCAGATTTTATCCTAATTTGTTTTCTAAAGATTTTATTTATTTATTTGACAGAGAGAAACACAGCTAGAGAGGGAACACAAGCAGAGGGACTGAGAGAGGGAGAAGCAGGCTTCCTGTCGAGCAGGGAGCCCAATGTGGGGCTCGATCCCGGGTCTCCAGGATCATGACCTGAGCCTAAGGTAGTCGCTTAACCAACTGAGCCACCCAGGCACCCCAAATGTTATCTTAAATTTAATCCTTTAAAATACTTAATCAGAACTGTGACATGATCTTGACAAACAGCCAATCTATGTTTTAAGAAGATGACTCTGGCTACTGAATATATAGTCAAAGTGTGAAAGAGTGGAAGCAGAAACATTGTCAAGGCTTGTAGAAGTTTCAAGTAGAGGATGGTAGTGATATTAGCAGAGAATATGGAGAAAAGTGGGTTCATTTGAGATATAATCTGATAACAGCATCAAATTTATTATGGGTAATAGGTTGTATTTAGGGGTTGGGAGAAAATTCAGAATTAAGAACTAAGACTTTGACTTGTAAATCAAGATAAATGATGATGATGTTTTATTGAACTGTAGTTGACTGTAGGGGCAGATTGTAATATATGGATTAGATAAGAGAACAAGCATTTCTAAATCTGCTCTGGTGGTAAGAGTCATTTGGCAGTACTTGTTAAAAATATCAGGCCCTGTTTTAGGCTCACTGAACCAGACTCTCTCAGTGACAAGCCTAGGAAGCCTTCATTTTGAAAAGCACCATGACAATTTTTTTTTTTTTTTTAATCATTGGGTCAGTTGGGAAAACGCTGTACTAGGGAAAGGCACTTCCATGGAAGAGAGTTCCTATGTAAGAAGCACAGAATTGGAGGATGGGGAAAGAAGGGATTTGATGGCAAGAAACAGTAGATTGCAAGGCTATTGGATTTCCATTGATTAAACCAAGGACCCTAATCAAAGTACTTATTAACATGATACCTGGCATAGAAAGAAAAATTGAAATTTTGTGTGCCACATTCAAATATACAAAGAAAAGCCCTTTATTTTTCATAATTGATCTAATCTTCATAGAAAAAAGTATTTGGTCAAATCCAGTAAGCCCAATCTAATTTGTTAATTTAAAGAATCTAAGTATTTCGTTTTTAAAAAATAGAACCCATTTTCAGGATTTTCTCTTTATCCCTTCTCATCTTTCTAAGAGGGCATCTGCCTGCTAAAGGGAGGCTTATGAAACTCTTGAATGGAGGGGAGAGAACCATCCTCTTGTAATGTCCTTTGGCTTTACTGACCCCACAGAGTTGGCCTTCATTTGATGCTGAAGTCCGTGAATAGGGAACTCTGTTGTTTTTTGGGTTGTCAGAGCTAGGGCTTCAGCCCTCCTGGCCATGCCCCACTTCAGCATTGAGGTTCGGCTTTGACTCCTCCCAACGCCTTGAGATTTTAGGGTCTAATTGCCACAAGAATATTTGGAGAGTTAACCCTATAAATTCCTTTGTGCATGACGTGAGAGAGCCCATAGAAAGTTTTGGATCTCTTTCAGGATCCTTGAGCACCGAAGAAGGCTCTGGGATGTTCCCCTGTTCACCCTGGTCACCTCACCATTATTCCTCTGTAATAGCCACCCTAGGAATGATGCTGACCTATAGTGTAATCTCCTGTTAGAGCCTCCTATGAGAGGTGGAGCCAGAGTCTGTTCTACTTCTCTTTTGCCCTATAACCTGTCGAATCCTTTTCTCTCTTGTTAGCCTTTTGCCCAGAGAAGGAAGATCAACACATAGAGATATACTCACTCTTGTCTCCATCTTTTGTTTTTTCTCCCTCATCTACTATGCACTAGGGGGCCACAGGGAGTAGCCTGCCTTCCTCTGATTCTTTTCTTCCTATGGCTTACCTATATTATCTCTTCTCTTCCCTGTATGTGGCATCTGCCCCTTTGTACTTTTCCCTTTCCTGGGGCTATAGAGGAATGACCCCTAAAGAATGAGATTTAAGGCAAAGTAATAAATGGCATATTGTTCTAAATTTCTGATATATAATATGAGAACATTATGATATAAAGTTTATTGCTTTTGTTATCTATGATCTGAATTCCAGAATTGTTAGTAACTACAATAATAGAGTTACTATAGTTGTTAGTGAAATAACATGCTTATTTTCTTGGGTCATATGGAAGAGGAGCCCTAGACATTGCTATCCATGCTAAGCCTAGCATTGGCTGCGTAATAACTCAAGTAATATAGGAGGTATTCCAGCTCTAAGAAAAGAAGAACAGTCTGACTCTTCTGAAGCAGTGAGAAGGAAGAAATGGGGGCCAGTGTGGGAAGAGGCCATATGAGAGACTTGGGAGGCAGTGAGCCCGGGAATGACTTAAATGTTGGAGTTGGAGAAAACACTAGAGATAGACTAGTGCCTAATTTTACAGATGTTTAAACAATTCCCAGCAGTGCAAAGTGATGTGTATGGATTACACAGCTAATAAGAGATGGGCCTGGGACTTGATGTCACATCCTTGGCAAGTCTACTTCCCAACCCAGAACTATTTCTCAGCACACCATCTAGAATCACAGCTTTAACCCAAGGACTGCATTGTAACAGCATTTCATGGTATTGTTTTAATTAATTTAACTCTTTGTGTTAGGTGAGGTAACACTGACTGCGACAGCTGATAAAAGCTGCAACAATATAGATTTTAGATGGGTTCTTTCTGTCTTGTACCTATGCTCTCCTGTAGGGCAGAGGCTTCCAATTCTCAATGCACAGTACCTCACTGTCCTCATAACTTTTTCAGTGCCCCTAAGTCAAAGAAACACCTAGCAGTTCTATTGATTAAATAGTTATCCCCAACAACTTACTAAGTATTTATGTCCTAACAACCTAGCAGCTGTTTTTTTTTAAAAAAAACTCATACACATAAGTTGAAAGAAGAAAATGTTTTTATTCTTAAATACCACAGTTATGTATCAATTAGAATATGTATGCTCATTGGGTATTGCACAACTTAAATCTTGAGATCAGATTGGAAACCGCCCACTCTCATTTCCTGGTATGTGTTGATTTTTATGCAGCACTTGCTTTTTATGACAGCAACCAGAGAGATAGGAAATTCTGGAAAGAAATGCAGCATGGATCTGATGTTGAAATTGTAGGCTACCTCAAGTTAGCAGTTTGTGCAATATTTGATAGATGTTGCTGTGTTTCCCTTGAAAATTTATCATATGCCAGGAAACCCTATAACATTGCTACGGTTCCTCGAGGGTGTCCAATATACTGTTGAGAAAGTGCAGCTCACGAATGTTGGGATCACTGTTTTCCAGTTGAAGGATGGAAAACAAGAATGGGAGGTTGCTATGGCCGTGTGTGAAAGTGGCACGTATCACTGTTGCTTCTCTTCTGCTAATTAGAACTCAGTCACTCAGCCCTGCAAAACTGCAGACTGGGAACTGTGGTCTAGCTCTTTGCCCAAGAAAGAAAGAGGGAAAGATTTTGGTGAACAAATAGTAGTCTCTGCTACATTCTTAATCCTTAGCACTGAGTCTTTTTGAACATACTTACGTCAAATGGTTAGAATAAAATAGAAAAAAAATGACTTTGCAACCAACAGGTTGAAATTCCAAAGACATCTAAGATTTAAATATTTGCTATCTGTAACTACTAACCAAAGCATTAATTTTGACCAAGTTTTCTCAATCTTGCCACTGTTGACCTTTTGGGCCAAGTAACTTTTTGTTGTGGTTGCTTCCATTTATATTGTACAATGTTTAGCTATATCCTGGTCTCTACCAACTAGATGCCAGTAGCACAACCAAAAGTGTCCTCAGACAATTTCCACAGGTTTCCTGGGAAGGAACACAATTACCCAGGTTAAAAACCACCTATTTATACACAATTATATTTGAAGGGATTAAAAGAAGTTAATAAGAGTTGCTGCCCAGTTAAAGAATCCTTAGGAATATTTATATATATGCATTTTTTTCATAGTATATCTCATTGAATCCACTTTAATTTTACCTAAGCTCTTTTCAAGTAACCTTTCAGTTGTATATTAATGAACTCCCACTTTGGGATCAAGTACCTTCAGGAAGTGTTGGCTGCTACTGACTCATAGTTGAGTCCCTCCTGGGCATCTACCCTTACTCCAAGGGAGCTGAAACAGGTTACACCTCTTCCCCAGGGGACAGTCCTCATCCCATCACTGAATGTGGAAGGGAGGGGAGTGTACAATTCTGCCCCTCTCCTCCTTATTTGGGGCCACCCTGAGATTTTAACTTCTCCCTCCCTCTGCACTGACTCATTCTTTCCTCACTCCTTTACAGTTTTAGCTCCCTGGGGCAATCACTAAGAAACTCCTTGCATAAAAATCTGTCTGAATCTGTTTCCAGAGAATCTGACCTACAACGTACAGGTTCAACTTTTATCTTAAGTTAATACAAATAGTAGCATTGTTTTTCTAGCCTTTTGATAATAGAAAAAATTCCTTTTCTTTGATGACTGTTCTGCTTAGCAGAATTCTACCATTTTTAAATGTTAACTGTATACTTATGCATCACTTAAAAGTTCAGTTTCAGCCCTTTAAAATGTAGTAAGAACCTACATAAACGTGCAAGGCTGACTGTAGAGTGTTTTTAGATTTTAAAACCCAGTTTACAGTTCTGTTGCCACAACTAATTCTAAAGCAGTTTTTGCTGAGACTCACTTTTACTATTTCTCTCCAGATGGTTCTACTTAGTTGTAGAAACACTTATTTTCTTTACACACACTCACATTATCTGTTTATATATTGTATAATTCTATTACATAATTGCCATATATATATACATATGTATATATACACACATACATACACACCTACATACATACATATATACATACGTGTGTGTATGTGTGTGTATGTGTATATATATAAAACTTGCAAGGGGCACCTGGGTGGCCCAACCAGTCATCTTGGTGTTGGGCTCTTGGTTTCAGCTCTTTTCATGATCTCAGGGTCATGGGGGTTGAGCTCTGCCTCTGGCTCTGTGCTGGATGTGAGGTCTGCTTGAGATTCTTTCCTCTCCCTCTGCCCATCCCCTGCTCAAGTGCACTCTTTCTCTCTAAAAACAAAAACAAAAATAAAACTTGCATAATTATACTTGGGAACAAGCACAACTAAGGGTAAATTCATGAGGTGAGTTCAAGTCACAAGTGGCAACCTACAAGTGGCAATTGGTCAGCAGCTAAAGATCACAGTATCATTGTGTTTGATAACACAAAGACTAATCCACTGAGTTAGGTAAGTAGAAGTTATCAGAGCTTCCAGACTTAATCAAAAGACCCAAAAGAATCCAGGACTTGATCCTTGTCTCACTAATGCTGCATTGGCAAAATAACATTATACTGCTTCAGGAGATCTGGTATTTTCCAGGTCCTTTATTTTCAGGTAAGAACATTGGGACCTAGAGAAATTGTTTTGGCAGTAGCCAGTATTAGAAATCCAGTTTCTGATCCTTACTTCAGTACTCTTTCTGCTACACTATGCCACAGACCTAGACCAGAAAGATAGATTAGGAATTATAATTTATTTGCAAATCTTAGACTTTTGGTTACTTGAAAGTAGCACTAAAATATTTATGTCTGATGCTCATTGGGCATATGGACAATAATGTATTCAGGTACTTGTTTAGTATTCAGAACTGTGAACCATCTTCTCTTATACTCTAAACAAGCTAAAATTAACTAACTCTGAGGTAATGAGGATTTAGGTCAACTAGTCCATGTATATAATTACAAAAATAGCAAGCATTTTGATTTGGGCCACATTATCACGGTATAATGAATGCTATTCTATGGACCTTCTCAAGAGATTACAAAGGAAAAGAAATTATAGAAAACATTTTCGTCCATCACTTACTAGAATCAAAAAGTAATGAGGTTTCTAAAATGATTTTTTCAACTGATGTATTAACAATAAAAATTTCAATCTGCAACAACTGCTTCTTTATTTTAAAAGTATCAAGTCAGTAGTTCCCTTGGTTTAGAAATAACATGCTCATTTTTAAATATCTTTATTATACAAAATGTTGCTTTTCAAGTTATTTTTTACACAAAATAGAAATATGTTTTCCTTGTTCTCATTCTATGAACTGTGAGTACATACATATTTTCAATTACATATATCTGCATATTTTATGTATAAGTATATATTACATATATATACATAAATACTAAAGCATAGACACAATAAATTTCCATTTTTTTATTTTTAAGATTTTATTTATTTGAGAAAGGAAATGAGAGAAAGAGCATGAGAGGGGGAGGGTCAGAGAGAGAAGCAGACTCCCCACTGAGCAGCCCCAACATGGGACTCCATCCTGGGACTCCAGGATCATGACCTGAGCCAAAGGTAGTCACTTAACCACCTGAGCCACCCAGGTACCCCTAAATTTCCATTTTAGAAAGGTGAATTTTATATCATTTGAGAATAAATTGAAGGCAGATCAAGAATTCAGGATAAAGCAACTAAGAAATATTCTTATTAATGACATATGTACTTACAAGTAACTCATAGTGCTTATTACTATGGATCAAATTTTCTGGACATTAAGAAAAGTTTTCAGTTTGGGGCTATTATAAATATCTCTGCTATGATATACTTGTACATATGTACACATTTCTCTGGGTTTTATAAATATGGGTAGGATTTCTGGGTCATAAGACATACCCATGTTCATTTTTATTTCTATATTTTTATTTTATTTATTATTTCTTCTTCTTCTCCTTCTCCTTCTCCTCCTCCTCCTCCTTCTTCTTCTATTATTATTATTTTTCCATACCCCAACAACCCTATCCCTCCCCACCCCCCAGCAACCCTCAGATTGTCTCCTGAGATTAAGAGTCTCTTATGGTTTGTCTCCCTCCCAAGTCCCATCTTGTTTCATTTTTTTCCCTCTCTACCCCTCACAACCCCCTCCCTGCCTCTCAAATTCCCATAATTGTCTTTCTCTGATTGACTTATTTCTCTCAGCATAATACCCATAATATCCACTTCCATCCACATCATTGAAAATGGCAGGATTTCATTCTTTTTGATGTATTCCATTGTGTATTATTCCATTGTGTATAAATACCACATCTTCTTTATCCATTCATCTGTTGGACATTGAGGTTCTTTTCATAGTTATATGGAAATGCTGCTGTAAACATTTGGATGCACAATGCTGCTATAAACATTTGGGTTCATATGCCCCTTTAGGTCACTACATTTGTATCTTTAGGGTAAATACCCAGTAGTGCAATTGCTGTGTTGTAGGGTAGCTCTATTTTCAACTTTTTGAGGAATCTCCATGCTGTTTTCCAGAGTGGTTGCACCAGCTTGCATTCCCATCAACAGTAGAGGAGGATTCCCCTTTCCCCGCATCTTTGCCAATATCTGTCATTTCCTGACTTGTTAATTTTAGCCATTCTGACTGGTGTAAGGTGGTATCTAACTATAGTTTTGATGTCTGTTTCCCTGATGCTGAATGCTATTGAGCACTTTTTTATATGTCTGTTGGCCATTTGGATGTCTTCTTTGGAGAAATGTCTGTTCATGTCTTCTGCCCATTTCTTGACTGGATTATTTATTCTTTGGCTGCCAAGTTTGATAGGTTCTTTATAAATTTTGGATACTGGCCCTTTATCTGATATGTTATTTGCAGATATCTTCTCCCATTTTATTGGTTGTCTTTTGGTTTTGTTGACTGTTTCTTTTGCTGTGCAAAAGCTTTTGATTAAGTCCCAATAGATCATTTTTGCCTTTGCTTCCCTTGCCTTTGGTGATGTTTCTAGGAAGAAGTTGCTGTGGCTGAGGCAGAAGAGGTTGCTGTCTGTGTTCTTCTCAAAGATTTTGATGGATTCCTGTCTCACATTGAGGTCTCTCATCCATTTTGAGTCTATTTTTGTGTGTGGTGTAAGGAAATGGTCCAGTTTCATTCTTCTGCATGTGGCTGTCCAATATTCTTAACACCTTTTTTTTGAAAAGACTGTCTTTTATCCATTGGACATTCTTTCTGGTTTCGTCAAAAATGAGTTGACCATAGAGTTGGGGGTCCATTTCTGGGCTCTCTATTCTGTTGCATTGATCTGTCTGTCTGTTTTTATGCCAGTACCATACTGTCTTGATGATTACAGCTTTGTAACAGAGCTTGATGTCTGGAATTGTGATATTGCCAACTTTGGATTTCTTTTTCAACATTCCTCTGGCTATTTGGGGTCTTTTCTGGTTCCATATAGATTTTAGGATTATTTGTTCCATTTCTTTGAAAAAAAGTTGATGGTATTTTGATAGGGATTGCATTAAATCTGTAGATTGCTCTAGGTAGCATAGACATTTTCACAATATTTATTCTTCCAATCCATGAGCATGGAACATTTTCCCATTTCTTTGTGTCTTCCTCAATTTCTTTCATGAGTAGTTTTCTGAGTACAGATTCTTTACCTCTTTGGTTAGGTTTATTCCAAAGTAACTTATGGTTTTGGGTGCAATTATAAATTGGATCAACTCCTCAATTTCTCTTTCTTCTGTCTTGCTGTTGGTGTATAGAAATGCAACTGATTTCTGTGCACTGAATTTCTATCCTGACACTTTACTGGATACCTGTATGAGTTCTAACAGTTTTGGAGTGGAGTCTTTTGGGTTTTCCACATAAAGTAACATATCATCTGCAAAGAGTGAGAGTTTGGCCACTTCTTTGCCAATCCGGATGCATTTTATTTCTTTTTGTTATTTTATTGCTGAGGCTAGGACTTCTAGTGCCATGTAGAATAGCAGTGGTGATAGTGGAGAGCCCTGCCATGTTTCTGACCTTACGGGAAAAGCTCTCAGTTTTTACCCATTGAGAATGATAATCACTGTGAGTTTTTCATAGATGGCTTTTATGATATTGAGGTATGTACACTCTATCCCTACACTGTGAAGAGTTTTGATCAAGAAAGGATGCTGTACTTTGTCAAATGTTTTTTCAGCATCTGTTGAGAGGATCATATGGTTCTTGTTCTTTCTTTTATTAATGTACTGTATCACACTGATTGATTTGCAGATGTTGAACTATCCTTGCAGCCCAGGAATAAATCCCACTTGGTTGTGGTGAATAATCCTTTTAATGTACTGTTGGATCCTATTGGCTAGTATTTTGGTGAGAATTTTTGCATCCATGTTCATCAAGGATATTAGTCTATAATTCTCCTTTTTGATGGGACTTTGGTTTTGGGATCTAGGCGATGCTGGCCTCATAAAATGAGTTTGGAAGTTTTCCTTCCACTTCTATTATTTTGGAACAGTTTCATGAGAATAGGTATTAATTCTTTAAATGTTTGGTGGAATTCCCCTGGGAAGCCATCTGACCCTGGGCTCTTGTTTGTTGGGAGCTTTTGGTGACTGCTTCAGTCTCCTTACTGGTTATGGATCTCTTCAGGCTTTCTGTTTCTTCCTGGTTCAGTTTTGGTAGTTTATATGTCTCTAAGAATATATCCATTTCTTCCAGATTGTCAGATTTGCTGGCATATACCTGCTCGTAATATGTTCTTATAATTATCTGTATTTCTTTGGTGTTGGTTGTGATCTCTCCACTTTCATTCTTGATTTTATTAATTTGGGTCCTTTTCCTTTTCTTTTTGATAAGTCTGGCCAGGGGTTTATCAGTCTTGTTTATTCTTTCAAAGAACCAGCTCCTAGTTTCGTTGATTTGTTCTGTTCTTTTGGTTTGTATTTCATTGATTTCTGTTCTGACTTTTACTATTTCTCTTCTTCTGCTGGGTTTCAGCTTTCTTTGCTGTTCTTTCTCCAGCTCCTTTAGGTGTAGGGTTAGGTTGTGTACTTGAGATGTTTCTTGTTTCTTGAGAAAGGCTTGTATTGCTATATACTTTCCTCTCAGGACTGCCTTTTCTGTGTCCCAAAGATTTTGGACAGTTGTGTTTTCATTTTCATTTGTTTCCATTAATTTTTAAAATTTATTCTTTAATTTCCTAGTTGACCCATTCATTCTTTAATAGGATACCCTTTAGCCTCCAGGTATTTGAGTTCTTTCCAACTTTCCTCTTGTGGTTAAGTTCTAGTTTGAAAGCACTGTGGTCTGAAAATATGCAAGGAATGATCCCAGTATTTTGGTACCAGTTGAGACCTGATTTGTTACCCAGAGTGTGATCTATTCTGGAGAATGTTCCATGTGTACTAGAGAAGCATGTGTATTCTGTTTCTTTGGGATGGAATGTTCTGAATATATCTGTGATGCCCATCTGGTCCACTGTGTCATTTAAAGCCTTTATATACTTGTTAATCTTTTGCTTAGATGATCTCTCCATTTCAGTGAGGGGTGTGTTGAAGTCCCTTACTATTATTGCATTATTGTCCATGTGTTTCTTTGATTTAGTTATTAGTTGGTTATATAATTGGCTGCTCTCATGTTCAGGGCATAGATATTTAAAATTGTTAAATCTTCTTTTGAACAGACACTTTAAGTATGATATAGTGTTCTTCTGCATCTCTTATTATAGTCTTTGGATTAAAATTTAATTTGTCTGATATAAGAATTGCCACCCCAGCTTTCTTTTGATGTCCATTAGCATGGTAAATTGTTTTCTACACCCTCACTTTAAATCTGGAAGTGTCTCTGTGTCTAAAATGAGTTTCTTGGAGACAGCGTATCAATGGGTCTTGGTTTTTTGTCCATCCTGATACCTTGTGTCTCTTTATTGGGACATGTAGTCCATTTACATTCAGGATAACTATTGAAAGATATAAATTCAGTGTCATTTTATTGCCTGTAAGGCGACTGTTACTGTATATTGTCTCTTTCCTTTCTGCTCTGTGACTTTTAGGCTCTCTCTTTGCTTAGAGGATCCCTTTCAATATTTCCTATAGGGCTGGTCTGGTGTTTGAAAATACTTTAGTAAGTTTTTCTTTGTCCTGGAAGCTTTTTGCCTTGCCTTCTATTTTCAGTGACAGCCTGGTTGGATATAATATTCTTGGCTGCGTATTTTTCTCATTTAGTACTCTGGATATATCATGCCAGTCCATTCTGGCCTGCCAGGTCTCTGTGGATAGGTCTGCTGCCAGTCTAACATTTCTGCCATTGTGTGTTATAGACCTCTTCTCTGGAACTGCTTTCAGGATTTTCTCTTTATCACTGAGACTTGTAAGTTTTACTATTAGATGATGGGGTGTGGACCTATTTTTATTGATTTTGAAGGGGTTCTCTGTGCCTCCTGGTTTTTGATGCTTGTTCTGTTTGGCAAATTAGGGAAATCCTCTGCTATTATTTGCTCCAATATACCTTCTTCCCCTCTCTCTCTTTCTTCTTCTTCTGGGATCCCAGTTATTCTAATATTGTTTCCCTCTTGGGGTATAACTTATGTCTCGAATTCTCCCCTCATGGTCCAGTAGTTGTTTGTCTTTTTATCAGCTTCTTTATTCTCCATCATTTGGTCTTCTATATCACTAATTCTCTCTTCTGCCTCATTTATCCTAGTAGTAAGAGCCTCCATTTTTTATTGCACCTCATTAATAGCTTTTTTTATTTCAACGTGGTTAGATTTTAGTTCTTTTTTTCTCCAGAAAGGAATTCTCTAGTACCTTCCATGCTTTTTTTGAGTCTAGCTAGCACCTTTATGATCTTCATTCTGAACTCTAGTTCTGACATATTACTAATGTCCCTATTGATTAGGTCCCTAGCCATCAGTACTGCCACTTGATCTTTTTTTTGAGGTGAGTTTTTCCACCTTGTCATTTTATCCAGATAAGAATAGAGGAATGAGACAACAAAATACTAAAAGGGTAGCAATGACCCCAGAAAAATATACACTAACCAAATCAGTAGAGACCTGAAACTGGGGGGGGGAGAGAAAGGGAAAAAAAATCTATATCTATATCTATCTATATCTCTCTATATATGTCTCTCTATATATGTATGTTTAGACTGGTTAATAGAACAGAGCCACACACTTGTTTTGGGGTGTATTTTGGTCTGTTAGAAGAAACTTCCTCCCAAAATTTTCTTTTTTTTTAAATATTTTATTTATGTATTTGACAGACAGAGAGAGCACACGCAGGCAAAGCAGCAGGCAGCAGGAGAGGGAGAAGAAGCAGAGCCTGACATGGGGCTCGATCCCAGGACTCCCAAAATTTTCAAGGCAAATACTTACATATGTATGAAAATAAGGGTATACATGATGAAGGGATGGAATATGAATGTAAAGATGAAAATTTTAAAAAAAAGATTCTATAAAAGTAATTGATAAGAAGTTGGTTGAAAAAAGAAAAAAAAGAGGAAAGCATGTGATAAGGCTGGAGACTAGAACAAAGCCATGTGCTAGATTTAGGATGTATTTTGATTGAATAGAAGAAACTGTATCCTGGGGTGCCTGCATGGCTCAATTGGTTAAGTGACTGCCTTCAGCTCAGATCATGGTCCTGGAGTCCCAGGGTCAGGCCCTGCATCGGGCTCCCTGCTCAGTGGGAGGCCTGCTTCTCCCTCTCTCACTCCCCCTGCTTGTGTTCCCTCTCAAGTTGTGTTTCTCTCTGTCAAATAAATAAATAAAATCTTAAAAAAAAGAAGAAACTGTATCCCAAATTTTTAAAGAAAGAAAAACCAGTATGTATAGATAAATAAATTTTAATACAATGAAGGGATAGAATCTGACTAAAACAATGAAAATTTAAAATGAAGATATTTTTAAAAAATGTATTGATAAGATAAAAGTTAAAAAACATTTAGGAAAGAGAAAAATTAAAATATAGAATAAGAAAAAATTAAAAATATTTAACTTTGAAAGACTGAAGAATCATGGGAAAAAAGCGGTGTGTTCTATGTGGTGCATTCCCTTAGCTCTGGAGTTCTGCAGATCTCACTGATCGGTGAACTTGGTCTTGAATAGATATTCTTGCTGATCTTCCAGGGGAGGGGCCTCTCATATTGATTCTCAAATGTCTTTGCCTGAGGCAGAATTGCCCCTCCCTTGCCAGGGGCCAGGCTAAGCAATCTGCTCATATTTGCTCTGGGGAGCTTTTGTTCCCTGAAGGGGAGGCAGAGAATGAAGATGGCAGCCTCCCTTTCTCTGGCCCAGAGGAGCTGAGAGCCCAGGGCCTCACCCTCAGTGCACCCTCAGAGAAAAACAGTCAGTTACATCTGTCTCTCTGGTCTCCGGCTACACTCCCTGCTCACCCAGCCTTTGACTGAGCATTTCTATCTCTGGCACATGGCCCCATTTGGAGTCTCCAAATCCAATAGATTCCTGCAACATGCTTCTGCCCAGAGGAGGAAGGAAGGGGTCTGCCTGGATCTGCCACTTGTGTGGTCCCTGCTTGAAGAGTAGTTGCCCGACTGTGCCTGGAATCACAGTTTAAGGTAACCCGGAGCTGAGAGCCCACTCCTTGGCTCCTCTCTGCAGCCAGCTTCCCTGCTCTGCCACTCTCAGGCACCCTGGGTCCTTCTCTTCCCTCTGGGTCCTCAGACCACAGTGTCCCAGTGAGGGATCCACCCCCCCACTTAGTCTCTAGGGTCACGTTTCTCAGTGGAGCAGACTTCTAAAAGTTCCGATTTTGTGCTCCACTGCTCACAGCTGGCCAGGAGCTGGCCCCTTTCCCCGTGGTTATCTTCCCAAATGTCACCCTCCGTTCACTTCTACATGCATCCTACCTTCCAGAAAGTGGTCACTTTCCTGTTCCTAGAATTGCTGCTCTTCTTCTCTTCAATCTCCTGTTGAGTGTGATAACTACCTAGCTGAACTCCTGGGACCTGGTGATATCCAGGTCTCCTATGCCTCCACCATCTTGCTCCTCCTCCCCATGTTCATTTTTAGTAGTTACTGTCAAACGATTTTCCATAGGGGTTGTACAATTTGGACTCTCACCTGCAGTGTTGTACACTGCTGTGTATCCTTACCTACAGGTAGTCTTTTTAAAAAAAAAATATTGGCTATTTTTCTGCATGTAGGTTGATCTTTCATTGTGGTTTTAATTTGTAATTCCATGATGACTAATGAATGAATGCTTCTGTGTATGCTTATTAGTCATTTGTATATTACCTTTTGTAAAGTGCCTGTTTAAATATTTCATCTATTCTTTGACTTAAATGTTTTTTCTTTGTCATACTGACTTTTTGGACTTCTTTATATATTCATCATATGAGCCCTTTATTAATTATATCTATTGGAAATATTTTCTTCCTTTCTGTGGATATGCCATCCTTTCTGTAACAATCCTAGAGCTATTGGATTGGTCCATGGTCAGTCAATTCTGAGAGAAAGAAAAGAACACTGACTTTGAGTTGAAACATCAGGGGATTTGAGGTGAAGATTTGAACATGTGATTTCAGATAAATCTCTTACCATCAGTAGTTTCTCTGTGAGTTGCCTGGTTGGTGCAGTCGGTTAAACATCTGACTCTTGATTTTGACTCAGGTCACGATTTCAGCCATGATTTTGGCTCAGGTCATGATTAGAGCCCTGTGTCATACTCCACGCTCAGCATGGAGTCTGCTTAAGGTTCTCTCTCCCTCTCCTTCTATCCCCCACCACCACCACTGTAAACATTCTCTTAAATAATTAACTTTTTTTAAAAAGGCTCTTTGTTCCTCTTGTAAGATGGAACTAATAATACCATCTGCAGTGTGTATTGTATTGCATTGTGGGGGTTAAATAAGCCATTTTAAGTCACAGAGCCTAGTAGAGTGCCTGGCACATATTACATGCTTAATAAATTTAATTGGATGAAAGGTAATGAAATATTCTTTATTTAATATCATCTTGAGTAACTGATACTGGCTATGGACTTTTAAAACTCCTCAGCTGAAATCTCATTATAATTGCAGGACCTCCCTGAGGCATGCCTTACATACTATTATGTCTTCCTCATCTCTTCTTGTAAACTCCATGAAATAAAAAAGCCTGAAACAACTACCTTCTGCTCTTGTTTTTTTCAGATAGTGCCTGAGAATATATATTTTCTATGGAGTGAAATGAATTAGATTTTATAGGAAAATAATACATGGGAAATGTAGACATTTCCAACAATATCAAAGATACATATTTTTAAAAGAAACACTTTAAGTGTGTTTCGATAGGAACCAGCTAGATAGCTCCCAAATCTTTAAGTTTTGATAGATAATTTATAGGCTAAACATACACTTACACTAAAGGTATTACATTTGTTCTGTTAAGGTGTTAACGACATTTATTTATAGTTATAAGGACAGTGAAATTGTGACCTGTCTGGTGTGACAATGACTGGTCCCCGAACAACCAGGTGGCAGTGCAGATCAGCTCTCCTGATTAACGGGACATCATGATCTCAGCCAAGTGCTCATGTACAGATTTAAGGAGCAATTGAGAAAAATACCATTTCTGGATTTGAGAGCTTTAAATCGATTATCAAGTGGAAGGTCATTATTATGCTGTTTTAAAATTCAACAGTCAGGATTTCTATGGTAGCCACTGCTGTTACTTACTTATGCCAGAGGTGCCCAGTGTTCAATATCTTGAAATTATAGGCAAAGGACCCTCATTTTAGTGGATGCAAAGTAGAAAAAGAAGAGTTGAGCAAAATCCACATTCTTCTTATCAAAAGAACTAAATTAATTACTCTCTGTTTTCTAGAAAGGTAAATTTGATCAGGTGAGAAGTGATAGAGAATTCTATCCTTTGCTTTTTTAAAATAATTTATTTATTTTATTAGTGTTACAAATTGATTGTTTATGTACCACACCCAGTGCTCCATGCAATATGTGCCCTCCTTAATATCCACCACCAGACTTTAATAAATGTCTACTATAACTTAATGCTCCCGGGGATCGCTGGAGTTGATACTCTCTCAGGCTATAAAACGGCTTTAGAAAACCTTCAGTTCCATTCTATTTATATATCTTTGTTTTTTTTCCCCTCAGGACTTCATCTAGAAAAAGTGGGAAAGTGCTAGAATGCTTGCTTTTACAATCTGTTACTTTGTAACTAAACTAGTTCCAAGTGGCTTATTGACTTCCAAGGATTAATGGGGTTAGTGGGTTCCAAAAAACTTTGGAGAACAATTGTGTAAAACTCGAATTGGAAACACATCCTAGTTTTTAATGATGTTATCCTCTGAGAAATTTTCACTTAATTAGCTCTATATTTTCAGTTTTCTGAAGTGCAATGAGTATTTGATAATATCCAGGGAATAGGCATCTTGTTTACAATCAGCTATTTCTGATGATTTGTTAGCCAGTTCTGGAAAGCTGGCAACATAATCCCTCCTCCTTCCCCCATCAGATCTGCTTTAGGTTTGCTGAATATCACTCATGTACAAGCTTGCTTTATATTTATATTTAATGTGATCCTGAATTCTCAATTTTGGATAGTACCTACTGATTTAAAACTAAAAATACTATAACTTTTAGACACTCCAATTTTTAAAATTTAAATTTAGACACTTCACATTAACTGAGCATATGAAATTAGACTGAATCAAGGGTTTTGGGCATAAGATGGTACTAAATAACCAGCTATGCTATAATGATTTTGATAACTATAATATCTGTTTTTCAAAAATTTTTCAAAAATTCCTTGAAGACATTGCTCTGAAGGGCAAACACCTAGGGAAATTGCTCTCCTGAGATGCAAAGAAACATTGAGAGTAAGGACATAGCATTCTTTTGGGTCTCCTAGGGGCATAGGGTCTGCAGAAGCTCTGGCCTGAAAACTGGGAGGAAGAAGTAAGAATGCATTTTGTGAATTTCATTCTCAGGCATGGAAGCTGAGGCCAGAAATCCAATGGGGATCTTACTCATCTTAGCAAATCAATCAATGGGCTGTGAATTAGTTAGGATTTCTTAAGGTTTGTAATTTCTCCTGGTTCTGTTTGTCATCTTATATATTTGCTATGCTGATCAGCAGTAAAGTCATTGAAATGTAAGGTCTGAATGTGTTAATATTGGGAAGAGTGATGAAAGCAGTTATTTGCTTTTTACTCAAAGCCATTCACTCCTGTGGATAGAATAATGGTGTGACGGTCACCAAAAGGAATGAGATAGAAGAAATTGGGCCTGAGCAGTGCTTGAACTCTTTTATTGAAATGCCCCTGAGCTTTGTCCCTATTTTTGTAGATTTCACTTAAAGACATTTTTAGGACATGTATTGAAATTTCTAATCATCTGAAATCTTTAAAAATTTCCACACATATTTAAAAACACCATTATTACCATGTTAATGGTGTCACCTGCAGTGTTAGAACCAACTTTAAAATCTGGGTTATTTTATATACAAAAGAAGACAATTGTGATGTCATCCCTCAAAACAATAACAAATAGAAGGCCAGATCATGGGACTGTAGGTATATAGTTTCCACTTCTAATTGTAGCCTTTATTTCCTGCCTTTATGAAGTTCACATTTTTATTATGCAAATGTTTAAACCATGGTAGTCCCCTCCCCAGTCCCCATCCATGTTTTCACTTCCACAGTTTCAGTTACCTATGGCCAACCTATGGTCCAGAAGCAGAGGATTCTCTTTCTGATGTATAGTCATGTCAGTAGTAGCCTAGTGTTACATTACAGAGCCTATGCCATTCCCATCATTTCATCTCATCATGCAGGTGTTTCACCATCTCACATCATTATCATCCGATGGCTCAGTCATTAAGCATCTGCGTTTGGCTCAGGTCATGATCCTGGAGTCCAGGCTCTAGGCTCAGGCTCTCTGCCCAGTGGGAAGACTGCTTCTCCCTCTCTCCCTCCCCCTGCTTGTGTTCCCTCTCTAGCTGTGTTTCTCCCTGTCAAATAAATAAATAAAATCTTTAAAAAAATATATTTTGGGAAAAAGACCACATTCATATTAACTTTTATTACAGTATATTATAATTGTTCTATTTTATTATTAGTTATTGTTATTAGTCTTTTACTAATCTAAATTCTAAATTAAACTTTATTATATGTGTATATATGTATATGGGAAAAAACTTAGTACACACAAGAATTGGTACTATCTGTGGTTTCAGGTGTCCACTGGGGTCTTGGCCTGGGGACAAGGGGAGATTACTATACACAAAAGTATATCAAACAGTATAATAAACCCCTTTGTACCACCGGATGGATGATCAAGATTTCTTACTTGCTTTAGCCATCTCTTATTTTGAGCTGAAATATTTTAAAGCATATCTAAAATCTTACCTGAGGACTTTTAATTTTCCCTTGTGTTTTAATTTCATTTTTTTATTTTGCCAATCTCACTGCAAGTAATTGTAGCAGATAATACCATTATTCCTTGATAGTGAAGGAAGCTGAGGCCTGTACCTTGACTTGTCTAAAGTTATCCAAGTGGTTAGTAGCAAAGCTGTGATCACCTCCTTTAGCCCACTAGACTTGCTAAGATAACTTAAAGGTCCCAGTGCTCCCTATTCTTGAAAATGGCACCCTGTATAGGAATGAGTCTTAGCAATTCTGTTGTTTTATTACATGACAGCCGTGCCAGTCCTATCCAAGATGAGCTGATAGGACTATGGTATATACTGAAGCTATGGTAAGCTGGTCAGATTCTTTCCTTTTGGAATTTAGTATGGAGCTAAAAAAACAAGGTATTGTGTTGTTCTGCTTTGAGAATATGGGTCAGAGATGATAAGGAGATGCTTGAATGGAGTTCTGGCAGAAAAGAGGATGTAAACAATTCTTGATATCAGTAGTAGGACAGTACATAGGAAACAGCAGAGATAATAAAATCCAGAATGATCAAACTATTCATGTTTGTCATCTTTTGTTTAAAAAAAAATCAAACAGCAAAACCAAACCCTAAAAAGATGAAACAAAGTAAAACTAAACAAATTGATAATCCTAAAAATATTTTTCTCAAAATAATATGGAAATTTATTCCTTAAACAACACAGAGAACATAAAGGGTCCTAGTATATGCAAATACTCATTAGAGGTCATATTTCTTATTGTGCTGCAACCACTACTTTGTTATGAAAACAAATACTTTGGGGAAATTTATGAAAATAAGTCCAACTATGCCTCTAGACATGGCTCAAGACAATAGTATGAATAGGTTAAATATATCTTTTTTCCTATCACTTCATCTTTTGTCCTTTTTTTTCTTCAAGCGACACAGTCTGTTTGATACTTTCCCTAAATTTAATCTAGCAAATATTTATTGAATTTCTTTATGAGCATATATGTTAACAACAGACTATTACAGTGTCACTCTCAGGATGTCATTGGTGGAGGGATACTGGAGGAGGGATTTTCATGGAAGAAGTTACACACAACCCTTGAGTGAGAATGTCAGTGATAGAACTTGGATTTTCCAAGCAGGAGCAGAGAGAAAGACATTTTAGGTGGAGGGAGCAGCACAAGAAAAGTTGTAAGGTGTTTCAGTACAGAATTTAGACAGGCTTAGCAAGGGAGGTTTGAATGGGATGGGACGAGAAGGGAGAAAACACTGAAGGAGCACCTAATCATGGTGTACCAAGTCAGGCATTTTAGATACTATTTTACTTATTCTTCACCAAAGAATAAGTGAAGATGTTTTGGAGACCTGCCAATACACACAGGGCTCTGTAAGGGGTCAGAACTCAAATTCAATGTGTAAATTAACTCCAGAGAGGTGTCAGCTCCAGATTTTTTATCTCTGATTGTGGGGTGGAAGCCTTGGGCTATGGTTAAAGGAAGTTCTGCATCTGGGGAAGTATTTTTAGTAGTGGAAGGTTGAAGCTGGTTTTATTATGCAGCAAGTGTCACTTTCAGTCACAACCTACATAGCACAACTCTGTTATCTAATTTTTATAGCATTCATCCTAGCACCCTCTGGGATTTGATCTACAGTAAAAGGCAGGATAGGGTGCCGTCCTTGCCCTGAATTGGCAAGAAGAGCAAGTGATATTAGGGCAGCAAACCAGTATAATGCTTTTTTAATAGATCTGTTTCCTCACCTCTCGTGTGGGAGACCCTACTCATCCTGCCTACTGCAAAGGATGTTAGTAACATTTAAGACAATGAAGCTTTGCTTTTTATTCTGGACAGTTCTCTCTAAGACATTCTGTATAATTTTAATACAATTTAAAAATTTCAATCACTTTTTAGAGGATTGTGAATGAGAGGGAGGAGCTGATTTTTTTTTTTTTACTGGAATAATTACAGTAGAAATAATACTAAGTGGAGAGACAAAACACCCAAGTTTGGGATCCTGGCTTGCCCACTTACTAACTGACAGGTCTTGGATTATCCTCTTGATCCTTTGAACCTCAGGGAGTTGCAATTCATTCCTCATCTACCTTGTGGGACTATTTTAAGGATTTTATATTTTTGGTTTTTTGTTTTGTTTTGTTTTGTTTTGTTTTTACAGAGTATGCGCTCCCGGGGCTGAGGAGGGGGAGAGGAAGAGGGAGAGATGGAGAATCTTAAGCAGACCTCATGCCCAGCATAAAGCCCAATACAGAGTTTGATATCATGACCCTGAGATCATGACCCGAGCCAAAATCAAGAGTCAGATGTTCAACCAATGGGCCACCAAGGTGCCCCAGAATTTTATGTTTAAATAGAAAAGAAAGTACCTTGGAAATTATAATGTACCCTACTGATACTTAGTACAGTTTGTAGAGCCATTTTTGTGTGATTATAAGCTGGTACTACCCGTCCATATTTACGAGATATTTTTGTCATCTCATCTGACTCCTTTAATAAGAACAAGTAGTTCATAAGCCAGCACATAGGCTGACCTATAAATCATACTCTGCCCTCCTCTGAAAAATCTGGTGTCTATCATGTGTGTAGCCTACCAGACACTAAGAAGCAATATATAACCCTTCATCCATTTATTTGTACAATATCCCCACTTACTGAATTTTTGGTATTTTTTCTATCATAAACATGTACTAAAAAATGGAAGTATAACAGAAGCAGTTGAAGGTTTACCAAAATTTGAGTATTGAATTCTTATTAAACTATGAAAAAACACACATTTTCTCTCTACTTCAGGAGATCCGGGTACAAGATAAAGCATGGCTTGTGTTTTCCATGTATATAAATTTTCCACATGCAGAAACACAGCAGTACTTAGAGCTTTGAGGATGCTTTAGGTAATGAAAATGCCCTCATTAACTGCAATTCTGTCTTCAGTCAGTGTAAAAAGAAAATAGGAGGATTGCTATTGAAAGCTATGAATGGACACTAAGAAAAACTCTAGTCCTGATAGACTTTATTTTATATAAACCACGCATTGTTTTACTTTCTTTGAAGTTAAAGTTGATTCTCAAAAGAGACTTTTTTGGGGAAAGGACATTATTTTTTTTTCCAGGGCATTGTGTCAGGTAGGCAAGCTTTTAGACAAACTTTATTCTTTCTTTATCTGTAACATTTATATAAATAATTTCACAGAGTAAATGCCACTTAGGAAAAGCTTTTCATTTTAATAGGCAGAAATGACTCACCATCCAGAATTTGAAGTCATGTTACTTAATAGAGTTGAAAGTACAACAAAATAGTTATTTTAACAACTAATCACATACTGCTGAATTTGATTTAAGCCTGCTCTACTGCTCTCATAACATTTTACAAATCACTGTCTGCACTTCAATAGGTTCCATGCAATGTGCTGGTGGAATCTATTTCTGTCTATAAGACCTTCCCATCTTGGGAGTGACATTAATGATTATCTCTCCCTTTCACATAGGCGCCCACCAGCTGAATTGCCTAGGTGACTTCCAGCCCACTTGAATGATTAGAGTTTTACAACTGAAACTGACTTGGGCAGCAGGATCAGATTCCCCACTTCCATCTGGCAGCTCCCTGCTTTAGTCTCCTGCATCCTAAGGACAAAACTGAGGGCAGCACTGTCACCCCTACTTATCTCTCTCCAAGGATTAGAATTTCTCATGGAATGAATGTGGTGAAGGCGGCAGGGCATTGCTTCATTCTAGGTAAACATTAATATGAAACAATAGATCTCCCTGGGAGTGAGCTGCTGCTGCTGCTTGAATTCCAAGCTACTTCATTAAGACTGAAACAGAACAAAAAATAAAAAAGGAAATTAAACCTAATAAGGGGCTGAAGGAAGAAAGCAGTAGATTTTTAAAAGCTTATCAAATGTATAACCTTAGAGGAAATAAGGAGAATAATTATTTGTCTGTAAAAGATGCTGATTTTCCATTGCTCCATTTAATATCTTTTTAAATACTGAATTTATGCTAGAAATATGTTTGCCATTTCACCCAGCACTTTAGAATTTTATTACTGTAATAGGAAATGCATTATTCACATTTGAATGGTTTATATTGGGGGATTTTAGCAGGTTATTTTGTTGCCCCAATTTTTCTCATTGTGTGCATACCTTTTGTGATGTGATTTTGTGGCTCTTCTCATTAAGAAATGTGACAGTTTTCTCACCTCTTGAATATGGGTTGGCCTTGTGACATGCTTTTGCCAATAGAATTTGGTGAAAGTGACTGTGGACCAGTCCAAGTCGGAAGGTTCCTTCCGAACCCTGCCATATTTGTGAGAATAGCCTCCTGGAGGGTGAAATATGATGTGGAAGAGCTTAGTTGTTGTAGTTAAGACCAATTTGAAACAATTTTATAGCCACTTGAACCCCCCAAACTGATGCACAGCTGGCCACAGATGCCTAGGTGAGCCCAGTTGACACAAAGACTCATTACAATAAGAATTTATTGTTTTTTTTTTGGGTTTTTTGGGTTTTTTTTTAAGAATTTATTGTTTTAAGATTCTGAGTTTCGGGTGGATTTTTATGCATTAATAGCTAATTGATACAGAAACCAAGAATATGTCATATTATTTATTTTTGTTTCCATATACCCATTAATATGAGAATATTTGTAAAAATTTAATGAAACAACAGGATAAAAGGAATTAGGATTCATTCGTGCACTTGAAACCGAATCACCTGAGTGATAAGTAGTAAAGGTAGAGATACAATTTATGGCTGGATCCTTCAAAATCTTATGATTCATGATAAGGTGGTTGGCTTGTTGGTTTCTTTATTTTCCTTGAGGGCTATTGTGATCCTATGACATGTTTTATGGACATATTTTTTATTTTGAAGATGTTATAGGAAGTCTCAAGAATAGTGCAGAGACCCCTGAACTCTTCACTTATCTTTCTCCAGTGGTGGCATCTAAAGCACAATATAGAAACCAGGAAACTGACACTGATAGGATGATGTTACATAGACAACAGTCTTTACTCTGTTTTCACTAGTTTTAGCATGCACTCATTCTCTTCAGTTTTGTAATTTTGAGGATGACTTAGGAATAGAATCATATACCATGTAACCTTTTTTAGAATTGCTTCAATAGGGGCACCTGGGTGGCTCAGTCATTAAGCATCTGTCTTCGGCTAAGGTCATGATCCCGGCGTCCTGGGATCAAGCCCCAGGCAGGAAGCCTGGTTCCTTCCCCTTGGCAGGAAGCCTGCTTCTCCCTCTTTCACTCCCCCTGCTTATGTTCCCTCTCTCACTGTGTCTCTCTCTATCAAGTAAATAAATAAAATAAAATAAAAAAGAATTGCTTCAACATATTGTAAGCAGTGAAGCAATATGATTGATTTCCATTTTAGTCAGAGCACTCTAACTATACTCAGAAGGCTGTTCAGAGAAACAGGAGACTTTGGGTGGGGGGCAGGTAAAATGGCATTGCTGTCATTTATTCACAATGTGCCTGGCACTGTTCTAAGCTCTTTTCGTGTATTAACTCATTTAACATTCACAACAACCCTATGAGATAGAGTGTTAGTATTACCTCCATTTCCAGATGAGGAAATTGAGGTATCATGAGGATATGTGATTGTCTGTGACCTCATAGCTAGTAGAAGATGGAGCATTGAAGCTATTGCCCTCAATACTGTACTCTACTATTTCTACCGAATGTATGTATCATCACTAATACCGTGTATGTGCATGCTTGAATTCTATTTTTAAATTTTTATTGTAATTAAAATTTTTAATTTGAATATAGTTGACACAATATTACATTAGTTTCAGGTGTACAGCATAGTGATTCAACAACTTTACATGTTCTGCTGTGCTTACTATAATTTTTATTATGCCTGTATTTGTAATGTTTCTACTTGCCAGCCTTTCTAAAATGATTATGCTTAACCTCTCAAACACTCCTGTAATAGAAGTAATAGAGAAACCCTGTCCTGTAAAATATTTAACTTCCTATTAGAGGGGATCCTGATGTCTGAGGCTCTAACAACCTGCCTAGCGATACTTTTACAAATGATTCTTAGTACATATAGTCAGGTCAGAAATTTTCCACCAGGGCCAAGGCTAGAAAGAGGCACTTGGAAAACAAAATATCTGGATGCCCTCACTCTCACTCAGGTCCTAACTCTACAGGTGCATATGGGAGTTAGTGCCTCCTGACATTTTCGGCCCCAAGCTCCTACCTTGCTTCATCTGACTCTCAGTCTATTCTTTTTTTTTTTTCCTGGAGCTTAAGTACCTTCTCCATGTGCTTTTCTCTCCCAGCTTTATTTAGGTGCAATTGACAAATAAAATTGTAATAAAGTGTACAACAG
Source organism: Spilogale gracilis (assembly GCA_004023965.1). Lineage (NCBI taxonomy): Eukaryota > Metazoa > Chordata > Mammalia > Carnivora > Mephitidae > Spilogale > Spilogale gracilis. Next base: position 52,521 of record PITA01005166.1, on the reverse strand, counting down.
GATGATTTGATGTATGTATACACTGTGAAAGGATCGCCTTCTTTGGGATAATTAAAATGTCCATTACTTTGCATATTTACTCCCAGCTTTGGGGATGAGAACATTTAAGTTCTACCCTCTTAGCAAATTTCAATTATATAATACAGTGTTATGGACTGCATCACCCTGTTATACATTAGATAGTCAGATTTTATTCATCTTATAACCAGAAGTTTGTACACTTTCATCAACTTTTCCCTGTCTTGTACCTTTACGGCATCTGAACTTAGAGTATAACAACTTGTCCTCCTGGTCTCTGTTCTTAGCTGCTTGAGAGGGGGGGACAAAGTCTATTATCTTCATAATATCTCTGGCACTTGAGCACACAGTACGTGTTTAATGCAAATTTCCAAATGAATTATGAGAAGTTCATTCAGAAACATGCTGTAGGTAATTGGTTACATTAAGAGAGTGGGACATTTTTTCTACCATGGGAGCTCAAGCTTCAAAGAGAGAAAAACATACATCAAATGGTCACATAGCAGTGAACTAAGTTCTGTGATAAATGCAAGAATAGATGTCACTGAGAGCATAGAGAAAAGACTAAGAATACCTGTCTAGGAGGTAGAGGTTATTGACCCATGGTGTGAGTCTGTCCTACACATCCTATCAACTTCTTCCCAGCATTCAAGTCTATAGAGCAGCCACACTGATTTTCTAATGAACAAACAGGCAGGGGATGAAAAAGTCATTTCTGAACATGAATTAGCATGTTAGGGAAGTTAGGGAAGAGGGAAGGGAGGAGGAGTTGTTTGTTTTCTACCAAATTAAATTGGGTATGCTTGTCAGGGCCCCCAAGTGGAGTACTCTCTGGATAGCTGGAAATCCTGGTTGTGAGGTTCAAGAGAAAAACAATCAGGAATAAAGCTGTAAATTTGGAAATCATAGCATAAAAGCAATATTTGAAACTGAGGAGAAGTGATATTGCCTTTGTAAAGAATAGAGTCAGGGCAGAAATAAGCGGGGGAAGGAGGGGAATGGACAGGAATATGTTATGTCTGGTTGTAAACACTATGCTCCCAAAGTAATATCTAGGCTTTCGTGTAGGAACAGTTTTCTGTAGAAATGCCAAAGTCCCCTTTTGGTTAGAGTTGTCACATAGAATAATAGCTGACACCTTATTCAATGGGAACCCATATGGGGCTGTAACATAAAAACGATGGGGGATAAGCCTGGAGCATATTGCTGTCAGGGGACACATAGCTTCTTCTTCTTCTTTTTTTTTTTTTTTTTAATGAAGGAAAAGTGTTCTTTGGCTTTTCAGAATCTAGATTTGTAACCAAACTCCCATTCTGGGAGACAATGGTTTTATTCCTGGAAATATTTGTAAAATTTCATATAAATAAGCTCGTGTTTCTTGCATTTTAATTGTCTTTTTCTCAAACCCCTGTGATAGCAAAATGTTTTTTATGAGGTTTTTTCTCAGAGTACTAAATCTTGATATAATCAATACTATATATGTTAACTATCTTCAGGCTGCCTGTATAAGTTTGAATTATTAGATTCCTCTGAGGTCTAGACTATTTTTCTTTCAGCTATCACTTACCATTTATCTATCCATCTATAGTATATAGATGTTTTACAGGAATATTTCTAGGTACATAAATAAATTATGTGGCTGGTGGCAAAGATTGGTTGTTATAGCAAGGCTCCAGTGTATTATATTTAATAACCCAAACTGTGATTAAAAAAAGAAAGAGAGCAGCAAGAGAAAGGTTGTATTCTTATGAGTCCACACAGCGCCAGAAAAGACCCCAGAATGAGAATGTGTTTCCTGACACTTTTACATCACGGCACAGCATCATGGGAAAATAAAGACGCTCTACAGATAGAAAGTGCTGTCCAACACCTCAATGCAGTTGTTTCCAAAAGCTGTTGACAACTAGGTTATCACATTATACTTTCCTTTTTACAAATGCTTATTGAGCATTTGTTGAAAAAAAAATGTTAGATTCATTCTCCCCAGCCTCCCTTTTTCTCCTCCCTTTCCTATTTCCTCCTCTTGACCTCTGCTACTTAACTCCACAAAGGACTGGGAACAGGTGAGATGAGAATGGGCATGTTAAAAAGGTAATGAAACTGAAAACTGAGGTGGGGAAATTTACATAAAAGTAAAAATTCAATACCAAAGAAAGGAAAAATACATATTCACAGACTCATAAGGGTCAGCCTAATTGTTACAGTTGAGCTTCAAAATGGACTGTGAATTTTTGGGAAGATGAAGCAAAATGGAAGACATGAATGGCTACATAATTCTTTTTATTAAAAAGAAGAAGTGGAACAGTTTCTCAGGGGAAGCAAAATTATCCTAGCAGTGATTTTTTTTCTTTGTTTGTTTCTTATGGGAATACCAAGAGTTTAAATTTTTCATTTAATCTTCATAACAAGGCAAGTATTATTGCAAATAGCTTACCAGTTGAGGACACTGAACACAAACACATTAGACAGTTTATTTGAAGTCACCCTGGTACTAGATGTCGGTATCAGGGCTCAAACCTAGGTCATCTGATTCTTATTCTGGTTCCAGAATGTTAGTTGTTTTCATAGTTTGCTCTTCCTGCAAAACTCTAGCTCACCCTGGTTTTTTGTTTTTGTTTTTTTGAGAATGAGAGAGAGCAAGAGTGAGTGAGTGGTGGGCAGGGGAAGAGCGAGGAGAGAGAGAGAGAGAGAGAGAGAATCTTAAGCAGGTCCCATGCTCAGCAGAGCCTGACATGAGGTTTGATCTCATGGCCCTGAGACCTGAGCTGATATCAAGAACTAGAAGCTCAACAACAAGGAAGCACCCAGGTGCTCTTCACCCTGTTTTATTTAATGGATGAAAGCCTAAAAATTCTTTTTAAAATCAATCTAGCAAATATATATGAGTTTATATATATGTATGTATAGATAGGCATATAGATATAAATGTATATAGCAAATCAAATCATACTTTTCATTGCAAGATGTTTTATCTTATAATTGATAACCATTTGGCAAGAGTCCTCAACTTTTTTTTTTTTAAGACTTTATTTGTTTATTTGACAGACAGAGAGATCACAAGTAGGCAGAGAGGCAGGCAGAGAGAGAGGAGGAAGTAGGCTCCCTGCTGAGCAGAGAGCCCGGTATTGGCCTCTATGATCCCAGGACCCTGAGATCATGACCTGAGTCGAAAGCAGAGACTTTAACCCGCTGAGCCACCCAAGCGCCCAGGAGTCCCCAACTTTTAACACTGTATTTAATGAACAAATTGAGAGTCATACTTTTCAAGATTTTCATTAGCAACAGTACCTTCTTCTCCATGGAAATTCTCTTCAGAACCCCATAGGTAAGAGCATATTGAAAGGGAACTGCTGTGGAGAAGGCCTGGATGGGACAGGGGGAGCACCATGTTCTCAGAGACCCTGGGGTCCACTCTGTTGAACACAGTTTGAAACAAGTGACTTTAGAATTTAAAAATATCTACCGTATTTACTGTCTCATTTAATTATTTAATTTGTAGCTTAAAATAATCCTGTTGGGAAATAATAGTAATCCTCTTGGGTATATTAGTGTAGAATTTCTCTCATTTTAAAGTTGTAGAAATAGAGGCTCCAATTAATCATGTGCTGGTCACTATTGGTCAGGGGTCATTTGTGGTCTTTATTGCCTCATTGACTAGTTTTGCAAGACAGAGAAGACAGTGAGCAGTGTAAGAAGCTGAGAGCAAAGAAAAATTTGCTTCCTAGCAATGCATCCTGGGAGTCCATTCTATTTGTCAAGTAGCCCTAAGACAGAGGGTGGGAGAGCCCATGGATTGATGGTGACATATGTTATGGTTTAAGAATTAGCAAATGTCTTAACCATTCTGAAATCATTTTTTATAGTGAAAAAATTGAAAAGTCAGAAAGGGAGTCTTTTAAAATCTGCTAAAGATATTGTGGTTGTATAGAAAAGTAGGAATTAGAAATTCCTTCATTCCAGAGTGGTTGGAAAGAAGTCCATTTATGCTCCTCAGTTTTGCCTGGATTGCCTTTCTGTTTGAAATAAACATTGAAGTCTCTTTCTTTTTTAAATTTTCTATTAAAAAACATTCAAACATATACAAAATGGAAAGAATAATGTAAAATGCCTCATGTACTCATCACCCACCTTCAGGAATTTTATACCCTATGACTAATTTTTGTTTCATCATTATGCACCTCCACCCTGGATAATTTTGAAGCAAATCTTTGACACCATTTTATTTTATCTATAAATACAATAGGGAAGCCTCGAAATAGAAGCAGTATCATCCTGAAAATGGCCATTGCTCAAAGTGCATCAAGTTCTACCTTCTCAGTTGAGAGAGGGTATGGCCTGGGGGAACGTTCTGCTGCCCGGAGCACAAGTAGTGATTCTGTAACTGATACTGAGATCCATACTTAGTGAGTCTGCCTCTGTTCTTTAGCATTTGAGAAGGAAATTGGAGGCTTGTCTCTCCTGGAATAATGTCTGAACATTCATCATTCAGGAAGTCAGAACTTGGTGACTATGCCTTCAGGGTAGTTTTCACTGCTCCCACATGCCCTCCTGCTGCCTCTGATTCTATTAAGTGCCATAGTTGTGAGAGAAGTTATTTCCATCATCTAGAATAAAATCCTCTAAATGCCTCTTAGAAGGTCCATGGAAAAGTTTCAGGAGGTCCATGGACCTCCTAAAATTATGTACAAAATCTTGTGTGATGTGTGATGTACATTTTTAGAAAGTCGGTAGCTTTCACCACCTTCCCAAAGGGGCCTGTGATTCCCCAAAAATATTAAAATTGCAGCACTAATTTTTGAACCTATGCTCAGAAAGGCATATCAATTCATGTAGTGGATTACAGTGAATGAGTCCATGAATGTCAGTATGATCCAGACAGAAGAACATGATGCCAAGGTCCTGCAAATGTCAGAGAGGGGATAGAATTGGTTTCTATCTAGAAGATACCTTGTAGATATCAGGGAAGTTACATGTAATAGCTAGCACTTGAGAGACTCTTAAATAAACTGCCAAGGTGACACCCAGCTTTATAGGACACAGACTTTAATAGGGCAGTTGGATGCCATGGTGAGCTAGTTAGTGCTTCCAAGGAACATATGTCTCAGGCATTTGTTTTTGTTTATATATAAAAGATAGATATAGTTATCTGGGACACTGTAAAATGGAGGTGGATGGTTTTGAGTTTTTATTGAGTTACTCAAGGTAATTTAAATCTGATTATCATTTAAATGGTATAGACTGCAAAAATGGCCATCATCCTTCACCACTCTCTAGTCTATAGCCTTTATAATATGACTTTGCAAGGTCTCTAATCAAAAGATAGTCTTTTTTTAAACCAGCTCCTTAAATCTATATTGGATTTGTGATTTCCTTTGGCCAATAAATGCAGTGGAAATGACAGGTTTTCAATTCCAACTGGAATTCCAAAGAGACCTTATATACCACATTTTTATTCTCTCTCTCAGGACCCCACCTCCATTTGCTCACAGTGCTAACTTCGCTGGAGGTGGCAGACTACGTGCTTTAGAGTTGTGTCAGCCCTGTTGTCCTAGCTGATGCCTCACGTATGAGAAGTAGCCCAGCCAAGATCAGCAAAGCCACTTACACAGGCTTTCCCACTCCAGCTGATTGAACATGCTTTGGAGAGCAGAGCTGAAACCGTGGACCAATTGGTCCAGCCCAAGTTCCTAACACTCAGAATCATGAGCTACCTAAATGGTTATTGTTTTAAGCTACATCATTTTTGGGGTGCTGGGGTGGGAGGTACAGCAAGCAGTAGGAATACTTCTTAAAGATTCACATTCTTATATTGGAAAGATATTTCAGTGCCTCTGAATCTCTGACATTTTACCAAACTTATTTGTTTCTATACCTTGCATTCAAATATGCACATTATCTTTTTTTTTCCCTGTTGCTCTTCCTTTCCCTCCTGTGAATGAGAACTGTCACTGTTAGCAAAATACACTGAATTCTCTAATTTTGCTCCCACCTGGCCCTATGCACTAGTAATTTTTATTTGCTGTAGGATTAAAAGAAATTGGGTCGGCAAATGTATTGATTAGACCAAGAAGCTTGCTTTGAAAAACCAAACACTGAAAATATGTATATTTTATGTATTAGTATGTTTTGAAGCTTCCCCTCCCTGAAGCAGAATTCAAAGTCATTTTATTTGTAGAAGAGCTATTAAGTAAAACTAATGATGGTGAGTGAAAAATACTCATTCATATAGCAAAATGTGATCCTTGTCTGCACTCATAATTATTATTAGTAAAATAGTGATTAAAATGAAAGAATAATAGCAGAACAAATACCTTAAACTCTTCATTGTAATAATAGTAGTACTTTTAAATCTAGGGTTTGAGTCTGTAGCTTTTTGTATTATATTCAAAGGTATTTGAAACTTCAAAAGAGACTAAGAACCACTGATTTAGTACCGACTTTTTTTTTATAATTTATTACTAAGTGTTTGAATAAATTTATCTTTTCCTATGTTGACATAGCTATAGCTTTTGTCTGTAAAAAAGAAAGAATATTTGGCTACATATTCTTGCTCTCAGCTGTTAAATAGTTGAGAAAGAGCCTAAAATTGTTTTCACTCACCCACAGAGGCTATGCTGCCCCTTTGAATACAAACAAGATGAAAAGTGACTTGTTGAATATTGGTCCTGTAGTCTGAAGGCACCAGGAACCAACACAATGGACAAAAAGGAAGATAGAAGCAGTGAAGTCCAAATGGCAGTAGTGATAGGACACACTGAGGGTTAAAAAATGAAATATGACAGGTGGTGGGAGACACAATTACCCATCTCTCTGCCTAATCTTAGATAAATGGGGTATGTGCTCTGCAGGTCTTGCATATATCTTATTCAAGTTCTTTTCTTAGCTAGACCCAAGTTTGAGTCAATGCTTGATTTCCCACTGAGAAGTCAAAAGCATGGTTTTACATTTTCATTCTCCTATGCCATTAGAAGGAGACCCTCAAGATGAAGCTGGAAGTACAGGGAGTAAGTAACACCTGTGAAAGGTGAACCACGACAGATGCAGGATTGGGCAGGGAAAGCCTTCCCACAGTCACTGATCGGACACCTGTGAAAGGAAAGGACAAAGGAAACCAGCTTGGGAAGAAGAGCCTCATACCATTATGCAGACCCAGAAAGCACCAGCCAGCTGAATGGAAGCTCTGGAGTAAAGCCCCCTCATTAGAGGAATCCTGAGCTGGGCAAAAATAGCTAAGTCCTACTCCCCTGTTGCTCTCAGTCATAGAATGGGAGCTTCCTGAGAGGATCCTTGCCTTGAGTTGAAAGCTAAGACAATCTGGAAATCCCAAAGGGCAAATTCTCTCTGGAGGGGGAGTCTGAAGGACACACCTGCACAGCTGCCCAACCCTCTTCCATTACACAAATGAAGAATGCTTAACCATTTCTAAGAAGTCTGAAATAATGCAATAAGTTCACTAACAAATACATTACTTGCCTTTCCCAAGGATTATTTAAAATGTCAGAAAGGAAGTTTGTTTTTTTTTCCCTTGTGTTTTTAAACCCTGTGATAGGCTGGAAAAGGGGAAATTTTTTAAGATACAACAATAGCACAGTTGAAAATAATAGGATTAAGGATAGTCACGTGTTGTGACCCCTTCAGGTTCTTACCATTCTATCAGCAAATGTTTATTAAGACCTTACTGTTTCCTAGAGACCTCAGTAGGAAATTGAAATGTTGATGTGGAAAACACAATTCTGACAATGAACCTCAGTCTAACTGAGGTGACTTAATCAGTAGTCACAAAACCAAGTGCTAAACACTCTAATCAGCATATAACCTCATCATCCTTGTCAACATTGCCATGATCCTGGAGTACTTGACATGGGCTATGTTCCATACTGAGTCCTCTAAATACATTACCTCATTTAAACCTGGTATAAAACCCCACCAGTTAGGTAGCCCAGAAACATTTGTTGAAAGAATAAATAAAAGGAAAGAAGAGGAGTTGGGTGAGGAAGGCGAGGGACTGAAAGGGGAAGGCAGGAGAACAGAACTATGGCATTGTCAGATTCCATCTACCCATAATTCCTTGTGACTGACATACTTTCCATATTGATAAGGAGTATACAATAAGGACAAATCAGCAAAAAGGAGGCATTGAGGTAGATCCCAAGGAATTTTGTGATCTCAGCTCTGGCATTTAGCTTTTGGTTGAAAATGATGAGGAGCCACTGGAGGAATTAAAGCCTTAGTTCCCTGCCTCTCCTCTCCTCTTACCATCCCCTAGCTCTCAAGATTTTAACACGTAGGTATAATGGGATGTCCACAGGGAGGACGTTAGACAGTGGTGTACATCAGGTCTTCTCCAGCACTGTTGCTTCTACACTGGCGATACCTGTGAGCTTGATAGAAATGCGAAGTATTCACCCCAAGCCCAGATTTGCTGAACCTGACTCTCCGAGGCTGAGGTTCAGGTGTCTGCATTTAACAAATTCTCCATCTGAAGCCGATGCTCAGTAAGTTTGAGAAGCTCAGTGTTAAACCAGAGCTATCGACTGCGTGGTGGTCTGGTGGCCTATTCTTTTCTGCCGACTAGGCACTGTGGTTTTTGAGGAGGTCTAGACAGAAATCAAAGGTAAGTGGCTAAAACATTTAAGGAATTAATCTGAAAGATTTTTTTGGGCTGGCTTTTATTTAAAAAAAATTTTTTGTGTGTATTTTGTAATGTCCCTTTTAATTTAAGTCTTCTAAATACTTTCTTAAAATGATATTTTACAAAAGTAACGATATGTGATGAATTGGTCACACATACAAGCTGGTCCTTCATTACAGAAGTGTGAGAAACTTCCTACACTGAGCCACTGGGGCTCTTTTGACTTTGTTTCAGTTTGTGTGTCCTGTTTATTGAGGACGTTAAATATTCCACCTTGGGAAGGTAAATGTTAACTTATGTTTTGCACCTTGTATATGCCATTATCATTCCCCACGGCACCCTGATTTCCTGCTTTGGGGCCATTTGACAAATGAAGCCTATTTTTCCTGAGTGCTGTTGCTAGGAAGCAACTTGCTTTGATACCGGCTTCTCACACTTCCCACTGACTTCACTGTTTTCCAGATGTGTTCAGACCTAGAGATTAAACAATAGACGTAGAGGCCAGAAGAAAAGCGTTTTACTGCAGTGTGTTTTGGTGGTGTTGCTGTAAACAATTTTGAATTGGCTTATTGAAGGAGAGAAAATATATGGATAATTCTCACATTGTAAAATTACCAGAAGTATTTAATTTTCATGGAAACAAAATACCCTTTAAAAATATCAATGGAAGTCTGAAAGTGCAGTATAATACTTCAAAGCTTTCTTTGGGGAGCCTTTGTGGTTTATAGGTTCGAGGGGGAGTTTATAGTACTCATCTGCTTTTGTTTAATAAAACAGACAATGAGCTGTTTTCAAAGAGAAGAAGAATTTTCTCAATAGAAAATAAGTGAAATAATCTTTTACTTGTTAAACAAAAAAATCCATAAGGGTGATCAAAAGATGCTTTAATGATGGAAGCTGACTCCAGTTGTCATAGCAACTAGAATCTGAAAGTACCTGGTTGTTGTGTGTGTGTTTTATTTTCCTCCCTCCCCTTTTTCAAGAAGGGTAGGGGGAGTTGTCTTCCATCTGGTTTAATCACAGTGTTAAAATATCAGCATCAAGAAAAAGTATCTAATAAGGATAATTCCACATCTGTTTCAAAATGAGTGATATTTCACCTTACCAAGAAATAACGACAATCGTAGGCAAAAGTCTTTTAGGAGAAAAGAATATGATTGTACATTTTCATTGCTAAATGATCTTTTAAATTGCTTTAGACTGGTTTTTTTTTTGTTTGTTTTTTTTTTTTTTTTTTTTTTTTTTTTTTTTAACTTGAGTTCTGTTAGCTGGATTCATCTTTTCTTTCTTTCTTTCTTTTCGACCTGAAGAGGAGAACATGGAATTGTGGTCACAGACAGGATTGGAGGCGGCCTTTGGTGACTTAACACTCTTCGCATGTGAGGAGTCTAGCCAGTTGTCCATGGAACATTCCTCTTTTGTTCTGTGCTCTAATGCAAAAGAGAAAAAGGTATCTTTCTTTGGAATGGAAATTTTTAAAACGTAGATCTCTTAAACAATAGGAATTGTATGAATGGGTTTATTTTGCCCTTCTTGCTGCAATTGGGAGTTATTTAAATATCACCCCATTCTCCTTATCATTATGTATTTTGAAGGTGAAATTATGAAAATGTACCCAACCAAACAATGAGGAAGGCTCCAACCAGGATAGCTCCGTGGGAATATATCTCTTAAGTCAGTAAAAACATTGAGTAAGTAGGGAAGCATTGTTTTCATTTTCTTCAGAGAGCAAGTTATGGATTCTGAGGAATATTCTGTCCTGGACCCATAAGGGAGGAATGAACCCACTGAGGTGATTTCCTGCTGCCTTGTCCAAACAGTAATCAAATGAGATGCTTTAGTACCTTCTTTTTTTCCCCCTTCATATAAGAGGTATTGATCCATCTTAAGCATCTAATAGATTCATTTCAACTGCACTCTATTCTGATCTTTTATCTATAAAGAGGTTAATCTATAGAAAAAAGTATTTGTGGCTTTTTGTAGTTATACTTGGCTATGAATGTTGGGAAGGGTAATGCAAATCGGTTAAATACAGTAAAATCAGAGATTGTGTGCATGATGCTATGATCTCTATATGCTACCCTGTGTGTGACAAAATGAGGTTGTCTGAGAAAATGATGCTGCTGAGCTGTGATCAATGTACCCTTTTATTCTGAGTTACTTTTCAAAGACTTCAGTAATAAAAGGTTAATTAAACAGAAAGCTGAATGCATGGTAGTGAGCTGATCCTGAGGGTTTACTTTAGATCTAGTCTCCCTCGGTGAATACTAATATAAGTCACTACTGTTGACACCAAGCATAAATTATACCAAATAGGTGTGTTTGTAGCAGGTTATATAAATCAGCTGTAATAAGAATGGGTAACTCTCTATACTTGTATTAGTGTTTGGAGTCTTCACTTCCTTGGAAACAGAAAACACTTGCTGAAAAAAACACCAACTTTGTTCATAAAGCAGTAGTTAATGTATGCAGGGAAGTAGTACATATGTAGTAAACCACATAATTAAAAGTCTTCAGTTTTATATAATGCCAGAAAACTAAGAGTTACTTGGACTCCTAACTACCAGAATTACTCAAGTTTAACTAAGCACAGTTGCCAGATTAGAAATACTTTCCAGAAGAAGCTAGAATGTGTAAAAAACACTATAGCAGTATGTCTTTATCAGGAGAAAGATTCTAGATTCACGAAGGCGTCTTTGACCAAAATTAGATTAAAAACTACTGTACACATGGGACCCTAGAAGGCTAAATGACTTAGGTTTACACTGCTAACAGTGACAAATCTAAAAACCCAAAGAAACGTGTCTTAGAAACCAATTCTCAGGAATGCTAGGCTTCTCTGAAACTCCTTATTACACCAATTTATCTTCATTTGGAATCCTGTTTATATGGAAGAAAATTATTTCTGATTTTTAAAAGTAGTAATAGGTAGATTATTATGCTAAGGAGGTAGATTATTATCCTAGTATTCTATTCAGTTGGTACTATGTATTGTTATTGTTTATTGTTTTGTTGTTTTTTACTGGATAAAATAAAGATAACATTAAAGTTATCTTTCTTGTCTATCTCTTCATTTGGAAGTAAATTTCCAAATCCAGACTGCTTGCTGAGAGAATACTCTTGGGTTATTTTTATGCCTGTGTGCCCTAAAATAGTTACTCCATGAGGAAGTTTAAAACTTATATAAGGGCAGGATTGCTATAAGACAGAGTATCCCAAACCTACTATATGAAAGCAATGTATGTTTATTACCTTATATTTTTTGGAGGTTGGGAATTCAGAAGTAGCTTAACTGGCTTAGTGTTGGAATCAAAATAGTATGTGGATCTGTGTAACCTGAGGCTTGAGTGGGGCTGTGTCAGCCATTCAGAGATGGCTCACTCACATGGCTGGTGACAGGAAGATTCTGTTCCTCATTGGCAACTGGCAGGAAGCCTTAGATCCTCTTCACAGGGCTGCTTGAGGGTTACCATGACCCTTCCTTCCCTCAAAGCAAGTGATCCAAGACACGGGCAATAAGAAAGCCATTCTGCCTCTTAAAACCCAGTCTCAAAAACCTACATCATCAGTCTTCTTGCCCACATTCAAGGGGAGAGGAAGGAATTAATCTCCATCTCTTAAAGAGAGAAGTATCCATGTAAGTTTTAGGTTACAGTTTAACATCCCCACAGATGATAATTAGTTGGGACTGATTGCTGCTCTGGAGAATTTGATCTTGAGATAGGGGAAGCACTCAGAAATGACCACTTGAAGATACCAAGATCTAGAAGCCAAGGGCTAACAAAAGCCTTGAGATAATATATATATATTAGCAGAAATATATGTGCTATATATATATATATATATAGCAGAAATATATATAGCAGAAATATATGTGATATATATAGCAGAAATGGGGAGGTAGTGGGCTGGCAACCACGCTGGTCTACTTTGTGTCAGCTGTAGTTTTGCTTTTTCTAGAATTTCCTATAAATGGAAACATATACTATATAGTCTTTGATCTCTCTTCTTTCACTATGCCTAATGGTTTTGGGATTCATCCATGGAGCGGCATGTGTCAGTAATGTTTTCCTTTATTCAGCAGTTGAACATTTGGGTTATTTTCATTTTGGGGTTATTATCAATTAATCTATGAATAGTTGAATATGACTCTTCCATTGAACATATGTTTTCATTTTTCTTACATAAATATCTGAAAATAGAATTGCTGGGGTTTATGTTGAGCATATATTTAACTTAGAAAGAAAGAAAGGAAGAAAGAAAGAGAAAAGAAAGAAAGAGAAAAGAAAGAAAGAGAAAAGAAAGAAAGAGAAAAGAAAGAAAGAGAAAAGAAAGGAAGGAAGGAAAGAAAGGAAGGAAGGAAAGAAAGGAAGGAAGGAAGGAAAGGAAGGAAGGAAAGGAAGGAAGGAAAGGAAGGAAGGAAAGGAAGGAAGGAAAGGAAGGAAAGGAAGGAAGGAAAGGAAGGAAAGGAAGGAAGGAAGGAAAGGAAGGAAGGAAGGAAAGAAGGAAAGGAAGGAAAGAAGGAAAGGAAGGAAAGAAGGAAAGGAAGGAAGGAAGGAAAGGAAGGAAAGAAGGAAAGGAAGGAAAGAAGGAAAGGAAGGAAAGGAAAGTGGCTGTACCATTTTTCTTCTCAGCAACAATTATGAAAATTCCTGTTGCCCCACATCCATGCCAACATTTGATATTAACAGTCTATTTTAATTGGACCATTCTAGGATGTTTTAATTTGCATTTTTCATATAACCAATGATAATGATCATATTCATGTATTCAGTTTGCTTAGGCCACTAACTGGCTGGCTCAAACAACATAAATTTATTTTCTCAAAATTCTGGAGGCTGGAAATGCAAGACCAAATATCTAAAGGGTTACTTTCTTCCAAGGCCTCTCTCTCCTTAGCTTACAGATGGACATCTCCTTTCTGTGTGTTCACATGGTCTTCCCTCTATTTATGGTTGTGTCCTAATTTCTTCTTTTTACAAGGAGACTGGTAAAATTTGATGGACCTACCTAATGACCCTAATAACCTCATTTTAATTTAATTATCTCTTTAAAGATTGTATATCTAAATATAGTGACAATATGAGGTATTGGAAGTTAGAATTTCAATGTAGAATGGGGGTCAGGCAGCACACAATCCAACCCACAATTGTCTATTTGCATTAACAGATAATAGTTGATGAAGTATCTCTTCAAATATTTTGTTTAATGGATTTAAAAAAGTTGTAAGAGTTCTTCACATACTCTAGATGCAAGTTTTTTATTATCTGTAAGTGTTGTGAATGTTTTCTCTAGGTCTGACTTGGCTCCTTACTTTTATAATCATGCCTTTTAAAGAAAATAGATTTTCAATTGTAATGGCTTTGAATTTGACCCTTGTGTGTGTGTGTGTGTGTGTGTTTTGGTGGTTTGTTCTTTTTGTGTCCTATCAAAGAAATATTTCCCTACCTTTGGTTGCAAATGTTTTCTCCTGTTTTTTTTTTTTTCTGGAAGTTTTATAGTTTTAATTATTATATTATGACTGAGATCAATTTGTTACAGTGTGAGGTAAGCTTTGAAATTTTTGTTTCCCTGACAATAAGTAATGTTGAATATCTTTACATGGTCTGTTGGTCTTCTTTGGGGAAAAGTCTGTTTGTCTCCTCCCCATTTTTAAATTTGATTACTTGTTTTTTTGGTGTTGAGTTGTGTAAGTTCTTTATACATAACAGATACATCATTTGTAAATATCTTCTCCCATTAAGTTGTCTTTCAGTTTTGCTGGCTGTTTTCTTTGCTGTGGAGAAGATTTTTATTTTGATATAGTCCTAATAGTTTTTGTCTTAATTTCCCTTGCCTCAGGAGATCTGTTTAGAAGAATATTAGTATAGCTGATGTTAAGGAAATTACTTTTTGTGTTCTCTTTAAGGATTTTTGTGGTTTCAGCTCTTGCATCCAAGTCTTTAATCCATTTTGAGTTTATTTTTATGTATGGTGTAAGAAAGTGGTCCACTTTCATTTTTCTAAATATAGCTGTCCAGTTTTCCTAATACCATTTGTCAAAGACACTGTCTTCTTGTCAAAGAGACTGTATTCTTGTCTTCTTTTCAGAAGATTAATTGACCTTGTTATCATGGGTTTATTTCCAGGCTCTCTAGTCTGTTCTGTTAACTGTTTTTTTGTGCCAGGACCATACTGTTTTGATTATTGCAGCTTTATAGTATATCTTGACATCTGGGATCGTGATACCTTTAGTTGTGTTCTTACCTTTGAAGATTGCTTAGCCTATTTGGGGTCTTTTGTGTTTCCATACAAATTTTAGAATGGTTTGTTCAGGTTCTATGAAAAATGCTGTCAGTGATTTGATTACGATTCCATTAAATCAGATTGATTTGGGTGAATGGGCATTTTAACATATTTGTTCTCCTAATCCATGAGCATAGAATATCTTTCCATTCGTGTCATCTTCAGTTTTTTTCATCAATGTTTTATTGTTTCAGTGTACAAGTCTTTACCTCCTTAAGTTCATTCTTCGATATTTTACTTTTTTTTTTTTTGAGATTTTATTTATTTGACAGAGAGAAACACAGCCAGAGAGGGAACACAAGCATGGGGAGTGAGAGAACGGGAAGCAGGCTTCCCGCCGAGCAGGGAGCCCGATGTGGGACTTGATCCCGGGTCTCCAGGATCATGACCTGAGCCGAAGGTAGTCACTTAACCAACTGAGCCACCCAGGCACCCCTCGATATTTTATTCTTTTTGGTACAGTTGTAAATGGGATTGTTGATATCTCTTTCTGCTACTTTATTATCAGTGTATAGAAATGCAAGAGATGTCTGCTCATTGTTTTTTGTATCCTGTGACTTTACTGAATTCATTTATCTATTAGCTTTTAGGCAGAGTCTTTCAGGTTTCTCTATATGGTATCATGTCGTCTGCAAATAGTGGAAGTTTTCCTTCTTCCTTACCAATTCGGCTGTCTGATTGCTGTGGCGTCGGACCTAGTACTATGTTGAATAGAAGTGGTGAGAGTGGACATCCTTAACTTGTTCCTGTTTCTAGGGGACTAGCTCTTAGTTTTTCACGATAGAATAGGATGTTGGCTGCCAGATTTTTATATATATATGCCTTTATTATGTTGAGGTATATTCCCCCAATCTACTTTGTTGAGGGTTTTTATCTTGAATTGGTGTTGTATTTAGTCAAAGGTTTTTTCCTGCATCCACTGAGATGATCATATGGATTTTATCCCTTCTCTTGTTAATGTAATGTATCATGTTGACTCATGAATATTGAAGCACCCTTGATTCAGTATCACAGAAATAAATCCCACTTGATTGTGGTGAATGATTTTTTTTTTTTAGTGTATTGTTTGATTTGGCTTGCTAATATTTTGTTGAGAATTTTTGCATCTATGCTTATCAGAGATAGTGGCCTGTAATTCATTTTTTTAGTTGTCTGTATCCGGTTTTGGTGTAAAGGGTAATGCTAGCTTCATAGAATGAATTTGGAAGCTTTCTTTACTCTTCTAGTTTCTGGGATAGTTTGAGAAGAGTAAATATTAACTCTTTAAATGTTTGGTAGAATTCACTTGTGAAGCCATCAGTCCTGGACTTTTGATTGTTGAGAATTTTTTGATTCCTAACTCAATTTCTTTGCTGGTTATCTGTTCAAATTTTCTATTTATTCCTGATTCAGTTTTAGAAGGTTATGTTTCTTGTAATTCATCCATTTCTTTTGGGTTGTCCAATTGGTTGGCATATAATTTTTCATAATTTTTTTATAATCCTTTGCATTTCTGTGCCATTAGTTCTTATTTCTCCTTTCTGATTTTGTCTGTCTTCACTTTTTTTTTTTTTTTTTTTTTTTTTTTTTTTTTTTTTTTTTTTTTTTTTTTTTTTTTTTTTTTTTTTTTTTTTTTTTTTTTTTTTTTTTTTTTTTTTTTTGGATTAGTCTTCCTAAAGGTTTATCAATTTTCTTGATCTTTTAAAAGAACCAACTCCCAAGGCACCCCAGTGGCTCTGGGTCAGGCTGTGAACTCTTGATTTTTGGCTCAGGTCATTACCTCAGGGTCCTGGGATTAAGCCTGTTTCAGGCTCCGTTCTCAGGGGAATCTGCTTGAAGATTTATCTTCTTCTCCCTCTGCCACTCCCCCCACCCAAATAAATAAATAAATCTAAAACAAACAAACAGACAAAAAAACCCCAAAAACACAAGAAAGAGAGAGAGAGAGAGAGAGAGAGAGAGAGAGAGAGAGAGAGAGAGAGAGAGAGAGAGAGAGAGAGAGAGAGAGAGAGAGAGAGAGAGAGAGAGAGAGAGAGAGAGAGA
>PITA01005166.1:0-35464 GCA_004023965.1 Spilogale gracilis | reverse complement strand
TCTTTCTTTCTTTCTTTCTATTTATTTCTGTTCTAATCTTTATTTTCCTTCTTTTACTGGCTTTGGGCTTTGCTTGTTGTTCTTCTAGTTCCTTTAGGTGTAAGGGAGGTTATTTGAGTTTTTTCTTACTTCTTGTGGTAAATTTGTGTTTCTATAATCTTCCCTCTTAGAACAGCCTTTGCTGCATTTCAAATATTTCAGACTGGTGTTTTCATCTTTATTTGTCTGATGTATTTTTTGATTTTTCTCTTTGATGTTTTTGATTGACCCATTCATTGTTGCTGTTGTTGTTTTTTATTGTATTATTTAGCCTCCTGTGTTTGTGTTTTTTTCAGATTTATTATTTTTTGTGTGTGTGACTTCTAGTTCCATACTGTTGCAGTGGGAGAAGATGCATGATATCATTTCAGTCTTTTTTGAATTCACTGAGACTGGTTTTATGGCCTAACATGTGATCCATTCTGGAGGATGTTCCATGTACTTTTGAAATGAATGCACATTCTTCTGTTTTTCAATGAATGTTCTCAGTATATCTGTTAGGCCCATCTCATACAGTGTATCATTCAAAGAAAAAAAGTCATCATTTGCTGATATCAAAGTTTTCTTCCTTTCTTCCTCCCTTCCTCCCTGTGTTGCTTGCTTTCTTTCTTTTGGTTTGGATGATCTATCCATTGATGTAAATGTAGGGTTAAAGTCCTATACTATTATTGTCTTACTGTCAATTTCTCCCTTTATTTCTGCTAGCAGTCACTTTATGTATTTCAGTACTCTCACATGGGGTCCACAGATATTCACAATTATTATAGTCTCTTGTTGGATTGTTCCCTTTATCATCATGTAGTATCCTTGTCTCTTGTTATAGTTTTTTATTTAAAGTCTATTTTATCTAAGTATTGCTATGCCAGCTTTCTTTCTGATTCCATTTTCATGGTAAATGTGTTTTTATCCTTTCACTTTTAGTCTGCATGTGTCTTTAGGCCTGAGGTGAGTTTCTTTCACTTTAATTTTCAAACAGTTTTTGCTTAGTACAGAATTCTAGATGATTTCTATTTTCTTTCTTTTTTTAAACTTTATTGTGAAAAGAACACTGAACATGAAATGTACCCTTTTGACAAAATTTTAAGTGTACAATATATTATTTATTGTTGACTATAGGGACAATGTTGTCTAGCAGATCTCAAGAGCTTATTCATCTGTTTTAATGGAAATTTTATGCCCCATGTTTAGTACCTCACCATTTCTCCCTCATCCCAGTGCCAGGTACTCATTATTCCATTCTTTCATTCTATGAATTTGATAGCTTTAGGTAAATCATAAGTGGAATCATGTACTATTTATTTATGTCTGGCTTATTTCACTTAATGCAATGTCCTCAAGTTCATCTGTGGAGTTACTGCACAATTTTCTTTTTAAAGTCCACTATATATATATATATATATATTTTTTTTTTTTTAATTCACTCAGTTTGTTGCAATATCTTGGCTACTGTGAATAGTGCTACAATGAACCTGGGAGTACTATTAGATTTTCAAAATCTGTATTTCAATTCCTTTGGCTAAATACCCAGAAGTAGAATTGCTAGACCATAATTGTAGTACTAATTTTAATTTTTTGAGGAATTTCTATACTGCTTTCCATAGTGGCTATAGCATTTTTGCATTCCCATCAACAGCGTGTAGGGGTTTCAATTTCTCCACATCCTTACTAACACCTGGTTGTTTTTACGTATATACTTTAAAGATGTGTCTCTGCTTTTTTTCTGCTTTTTGTAGTTTCTGACACGTAGTCTACTGTTATTTACTTTTGCTCCTCTGGTTTCTTTTAAGATTTTCTTTATTGCTGGCTTTCAGTAATTTGACTAGAAGTTTATATAATTTTCTTTAAGATTATTTTTATATTTGAGTATTTTGCATTTGTGAATTTTTAAAAATCAAACTTGGAAATATTTTGGCATTATTTCTTCAAGTACTTTTTCTGGCACTTCCCCTTCCCCAGCCCTTTTTTTTTCCCCCTAGCCCTTTTTTACAAATTTTTGGGGCTCCAAATTTCATATATGATAGATATTTTGTGGTGATATTCCATAAGTTCACTGATGTTCTGTTTGTTTTTTTTAGTCTTTTTTTTTTTACACTATGTTCATGTCATTGATTTCTTCATTGTCTCATCTGCTGTTATTGCCCTTTTTAAAAATTTTCAGATAGTGTATGTCTTACCTCTATAAGCTATATTTGGATCTTTTTCATTTTAGATGCTTACAGTTTACTCTGGATCTTAAACACAAGACTGTTTTCAATCGGTGTTAATTTCTTTGTCCTTTAATTTTGTTGTACTACTTTATACGTTGTGAATTTTTTTTTCTATTTTGGTTATGGTATACAGTTAAATTACTTGAAATTAGTTAAATCATTTTGAAGACTTTAAGCTGTTAGAAGGAATAAAGATATCTTCTCTGTAATGGTAATATAGTCCCATTTCTCAGGCAATACATTGTAACAACTCTACCCAATGCTCCAGGCACTTTGATGTCTTTCCATTCTGGTTTGTGGGGTTCCAAAAAATTCTCAGTCTTATGTGTGCTTCAGAAGTTATTCTGCCAATGTTTTTCCCAGTAGTACTTTTCCTTTCCTCTCACATGTACAAATCAGTACTATACCAAAGATTTGAGAGGATTCCTCTGTAAATCTTTAGTGCTCTCTTTATATGCAGATGCTTTTCTGATCCTGGCCTTCACACAGCAAAAAGTGAGGTTCTTTTGAGTTCCTTCTCACTGCACTACATTCTGGAAATTGCTTCTGGGTAAACTGGGGCAAGTGTTGTAGGGTTTAATCTCATTTGTTTCCATCTTTTTAGGAATCACAACCCTGATCTGTTATCCAATATCTAAAGTTTATTTTTTTTCATTTATTTAATCTAGTTTTCTAGTTAAGGTAGGAGGTAGAAACCTTTCTAGTTAAGGTAGGAAGTTAAATTAGATCCTTATTTTTGTATCTTGGTCATAGTAAATGTTCCATATTAATTTAATAGCATTTAAACAAAGCCCATTATAAGTGCCTTAATTTTATTGATTTTTTATTTTCTTCCAAATGTTGGATATTTCAGTGGTTTTCAATTTATTAAAATTCTTTAAAAAATCCTTGTACATAAGTATTTGAATTCGTGACTGTTTTGTTGGCCTAGTTTTCCTAGAAGGTGAATTACTAGATGAAAACTTAAGTACTTTCTGTGCTCATTTTTAATGCTCTTTTTATGCTCATACGGAGCAAATTCTTTTTTAGAAAGCATGCCAATTTATGGAGACTCCTACTTATACTGATAGCTAACATATATAGAGGTATTAATATGTCTCACACATATTAACACTATCAGATGCGTTTTTACAAATACTCATTTGTTCCATCCTCAGAATGGTGGAATGGAACAACTAGGCTCATTTTAAAGATGAGGAAACCAAGATTCAAACACTTAAAAATAAGATTTTGAGTAAAAGCTGTAATGATGGGTTAAGAATTCAAACACAGGGTAATGAGGCTATAGCCTCAACTCAAACTTCATTATTCTAATTCCTTACAAATATTGCTGTCATTTAAATTTTTGGCAAATTCATTACTCACAAAAACGGTATCACATTCTTTCAATTTGATTACTGGTAGAATAAAGAATTTGGGTATTTCTTAGTCATTTCATTTCTTTTGTAAACTACCTATTTGTGTCTTTTGTCTGTCTTATCTATTTAAAGATAACAGGAAATCTGAAGAAGATATTATGGGGCCGTGAACTTGTAGAAATTTACTGAGCCAGCATGTAAAAATGACCAAAGATTCCAGAAACTGAGATTACTTAGCAGATAGTTGGTGAAATGCCAGCTTTGGTCACTAGGGTTATTTCTATAGTGAAGAGTACCTAAGAATTTCTACTCCTAGGTAGTCAACAAGTTTATGGAGGGATAGCGAAGAAGAAAATAAAGGGTTTTCAAATGCCCTAAGAGTTAGTGGTTTCAGCAAGAGCTTGAAGTAGTATCAAGGGATCCAACCAACATCACTTTTCTTTAAGTAGGAAAACCTTTAATTTGAGTATCATTTAGTCAGTAGGTAACCAACAATATTCTAAAATTAGTTTGAAGCTATATTTATAGTGAATTTTGGAAATTATAAGCAATTGGTTTTAGCTTAAAGATGGTCTTGAAGACAAAATTAGAATATTTCAGATTCTTTTCAAAATCTTTTCAGTATGAATGTGATAGGGAAAACAAATATTGTAAATGCCTTTATATTGCATGGGACTGGTAAAGGTATGCAGTTATAATTCTTAAGGCATTTTTATTCTATCATAGCAATTCTTATTAAGGTGTTTTTAACAGTCTTTGAAACATATATGTGCAGTCATAATTTCATATATAATATAAAATTAATACAAAACACTAGAAGAGTGTTTTTAACAGTTCTTTAAAAATATATGTGCAAAGTCATTATAATTTCATATATAATATAAATTTAGTACAAAATAAGTTTTTATTTCTGTGGATCTGTGTATTCAAAATATTTCACTATTGATTAGGATAGTCTATTATACCCAAATGTGAATGTCATATCAGTAGTTTAACCTACCAGTTAGAATCTACTCTATGTCAGGCTGGGTGCAAGGAATGTGAGCATAAATTCTGGAACCAGATAATTAGACCTCATATCCTAACTTTGTCACTATTAACTGTGTGACCTAGATCACTGTGCTTCAGTATCTGCTGATAAACTAATGAGGACCAATGGTGAGGAATTTTCCATCCTGGATGACTTGAAACATCTTCTCAAAGACTCTTTAAACTCATGAGAAATAAGGGACCTTTCCAAGTAGAAAAGGTATTAAAGTTATACCAGTTTCACAAGGTGAGTAAGGGAATGGCTCTTTTTCATTTCTCTGGAAGAGTTGTATTCGGGGTTGTCTTAGCATGTTCCTTGGACTTGGCTGGAACTTTTTTTGTAAAAATCTTCAAGCATTGATGTCTACTTTGAGGAAAAGAATTTGCATTACTGAGTCAATTTCTCTCAAAAACACTACAGCTGTAAAGTGTCTTAATCCTGACTTTGACTGACAAATCATTGAGAAGCCTTATTTTCTAAAATTAGCAACTTTGCTCTTTGAACTTACATCTGTAAAAAGTAAATGTAGTTCCACTATGTTTGGTGAGTACATTTTCTCCTGCTTTCAAGATATTCTTGTTGTCTTTGGATATCAATATTTTGATTATTTATCTAGATGTATGGATCACTTTGTATATATTCTATTGCAGCAAGCTGAATTTTAGGGTGTGTAGATTAATGTTTATCATTTTTGAAGAGTTTTCAGTGATTTTTGTTTGAAACTTTGTTTTGTGTTCTCCTTTTTCTGTTATACTCATTTTTTAGATGTTGCTGAACTTAATGATGTCTCAAAGTTTTCTGAACCTTTGTTCATTTTTTCTTACTACAGTTTTCTTTCTCTATATTGGGTAATTTCTAGGTTATTTTTCCCCCTTGCGTTCTCAGAGTCTTTTTTCTGCTGGTCAAACCTACTTCTGAGTCCTCTTTAGTAAATTAATATTTTGTTTCAGTTATTGTACATTTCAACTCCAGAATGTCCTTTTTTGGATATTTTATGTATGTTTATTATTCTGTATTTGAATCCTGATTTTTTCTCTTCCTTCTTTTCTTTTATCTTTTTCTTCTTTTCTGTTTTCCTTCTTTTCTTCCTTTTCCTTCTTTTCCTTTTCTTTCCCTTTCTTCTTTTGCTTTTCTTTTCATTATTTTCTTTTACTTTTCTTTCCCTTCTTTTCCTTTCCTTTTTTTTCTTTTTTGAATGATTTCCTTTAGTTCTTCGCACATACTTGTTGTAGTTCATTTTAAATCTTTGTCTAAGCCCAACATATGGGATTCCTCAGAAGTATTACATATTGCCTGATTGTCTTATGAATGGATCACACCTTCTATTTTTTTGTATGTCTCATTTTTTTTCATAACTAGACATTTTATACAATGTCTGTAGTTTCTGATTTTCACCTTGGGACTTAATGTTGCTTGGTTCTATTTGTTTAGCACATTGCTTGGATAAATTTTGTGAAGTCCCTTTCTCAAGTGTGCAATCTCTTATGTTAGTGCTTAGAACTTTTATTTCTTCTAGTTTTCAAACTTGGAATCCTAGAAGTTGATCCTTGGTCAGCATAGGTTAGTTTTCAGTCAGTGACTGATTAAGGTTTGTAAGCCTTCTGAGCCAGTAAGACTTCCGGCCATTTTAGGAAGATTTCAGATCTGCACTGTTTTTAGCCAGGGATTAACAACAGTTCAATTGCTTCAGAGTGGATGTACCCTAGTTTATATGTACAGCTTCTCAGACTACTAGGGATGAGTGTCATCCTATCAAGGTCTTTTTTTGGCTTTTTTCCCTTATGTCCTTGTGAAATTTCTGGTGGGTCTGCTATTTGTTTGATGCTACTAGTATCGAATTGCTTCTCTAATTGTATATTATTAAGACTCTGTTGGACAGAGTAAGCTTGATGAAGGAATTCCTATATTCTTTCTTCCAGATTAAGTCAGCCCCCTTAGGCAGTGCTGTGGAACTGCCAGTCCTCAAATCTTGCAGAAATTTTATGCACAGTGCTGGGAAGGGGAGTAGAATAGGGTCTGCTTCTTCCAGAGTGACTTTTTTTTGCTGTTAAAGTGGATGCTTGGGGGAATGGTAGTCTCCATTTTTTTTTTTTAAGTTAACCTAACTGACATGGGACTTCTGTCCCATGAGGAGATGCTGGGGTTGGAGGAGGGGTGGTGAGGCAGAGGCAGTGGAAGCCCTAGGTCTTATTACCCTGGTGTGCCATATCTGACCAGGGTAGAGCCTTTAGCCTGTAAGTGAAGTAGAGTAGGATTGGGAGACCCTATCTCCTTGGCTGTATCCTCTTGGTATACATCTTCTGAAACCTAAACCTTAGGTTTGGTTTTGAGGGAACTCTTTCAGAATGAAACCACTGCCTTGTAACTAGGGGAGGGGGTGGGAGAGGAGAAGTGAAAAGGGAGCCAGTTTCTTCTTGGTCTGCACAACCAGAATAAAGCTCTTGGAAAATTGAGTAGGAAGTGGGGTATGGGTGATGGGAGCAGTTTCTAGCTTAAATGCCACAGACCGACACTACTCGTTGTACTAATACTCTGTAAACTTATTTAAATAAATGCTTCTCAATTAATTACCTAATCCTAGTTTCCAGAGATTTTTACACAGTTGTGGTTTGGTAATTTTCATCAGTTTAATGATTATTTTGCTGAAGAGTCTGCAAGCTCACACAGCCTAAGTCTCCTCTCCTTTGTGTAATTTTCTCCACCTGGTGCTTGATCCCAAGGCTGGGAATTGGGGGTTTCATTTCTGACCTCTCTTCTTGAACCAGCTTACCTCTTCTCTACCCAAACCCTATCCCCAAACCTGAAGAGTTATTGTAGCCTGTTCTCCTATGAGCTGTCCCTTATGATAAAGTCATAAAGCTTTTAGAATTCAAAACAAAACCCTTTAAAAACACAAAATAATAATTAAAGAAAAACCCTTCTTACAATAAATTTGTTTTCAAGGTGATTGTCATACCTGAACTTAGAGAGCCCAAATTGACTTAATCTAGGCAAGGATGTTTTTGCTGTAGTCCAGTATATGACTTTCTCATAAAGTAATGAAATACTTTCATGTAACAAATGGGGAATCACAGGGCATCATAATGTAAGGAGAATTAAGGATTTAAAATATTAAACATGACATAATAACAATGATATCTGCTTAGATAAAAGGCAGATTAATTTTAGCTGATGGAGAGTGAAAGAGAATTTTGAAATGAACTGTAACAGAAGGGAGTAGATGACTCACTTTTGATGCTCCAGATCTATAAAAAGCACAGCTCCTGACTCAGCTGGCTGGGCATCAACAAATTGGTGACTAAGAAGTAATCAGTAGAGGAAGCTGGTGGCTGGTGGTACAGACTGACTAAAAGAAAGAAGGCTGACCCATGTCATGAAGTGACAGGTCATCTGCTTTTAACAAGCAACACTAGCATTTTCCCAGGCACCTAAAGCTGCAAATTATGTAAATGTTTTCATTATATAATATTTTAAAGCATACTAAAATGTATATATTCTGGATAAAGCATACTTATAAACTTAGCACATTCACACATGCACCATTTTTAATAAAAATATTAACAATATATATTTTTTAAAGATTTTATTTATTTGAGAGAGAGAGAGTTTCCAGGGTGGGACGGGCAGATCAAGGGGGAGAGAGTCTCAAGCAGACTCCCTGCTGAACACAGAGCCACATGCAGGTCTCTATCCAAGGACCCTGAAATCACGACTTGAGCAGAAACTAAGCTGGCTGCTTAACTGACTGCACTACCAGGCATCTGCATATGCTTTTGGGCTACTCCCACAACTAAAGAAATTCCTAAATTTTATTTTTGTTATTCATTTCCCTTTTAGCATTTCTCATGTTTAAGTTGTACAGAAATGGAAACTTCTTAGATGTGGTTTTCTCTAGGACTTAAAAATAAAGTTTAGTTAACATTTTATAATTTTCTTCCATGTTGTGGGTAGCAGTACTTCATTTATTTTTTAAAAACTTAGTTTTTTGAGCTAAAATGCACATACTGTGAAATTCCCTTGTTAAAAGTAGACAGTTCACTCATTAGTAAATTCCCACATTTGGGAATTGTGGGAGACAGCACGACTATCTAATTCCAGGATGTTTTTATCACCACAAAAAGAAACTCCTACCTGTTAACCATCAGTAATTTTCTCCTTCTCCCAGCTCCTGGCAACCACTGTATTTTTGGATTTTCCTATTTGAAACATTTCCAGCTGTGTCTGGCTTGTTTTACTTAACCATGACGTGGTGGTTTTGTTTGCTTGTTTGTTTTTGCTTTTTTTTTTTTTTTTTTTTAAATATTTTATTTATTTATTTGACAGAGAGAGACACAGCTGGAGATGGAACACAGCAGAGGGAGTGAGAGAGGGAGAAGCAGGCTTCCCGCCAAGCAGGGAGCCGATGTGGGGCTCGATCCCGGGTCTCCAGGATCATGACCTGAGCCAAAGGCAGTCGCCCAACCAACTGAGCCACCCAGGCGCCCCATTGTTTTTGCTTTTTAATTGAAGGAAAGCTCTTTTGTTTATTTGTTTGTTTTATTATAATCTTCTGGTTCTCATTATGACAAGTGCACTCCTAATCCCCATCACCTATTTCACCTTCCCACCAGCCTCCCCTCTGGTAACATCAGCCAGCCTGTTCTCTATAGTTAAGAATCTGCTTCTCGGTTTGTCTCTCTTTTTTTCCCCTTTGCTCAATTGCTTTGTTTCTCAAATTCCACATATAAGTGAAATCATATGATGTTTGTCTTTCTTTGACTGATTTATTTCGCTTAGCATCATGCTCTCTAGCTCGATCCATGTCCTTGTGAGTAGCAAGATTTCTTTTTTTATGGCTGATTAATATTCCAGTGTGTGTGTGTGTGTGTGTGTGTGTGTATCACCTCTTTATCCACTCATCAGTTGATGGACATTTGCACTGCGTCCGTATCTTGGCTATTGTAAACAATGCTATAAAATAGGGGTGCATGTATTCCTTTGAATTAGTGTTCTGCTGTCCTTGGGTAAATATCTAGTAGTGTGACTGCAGAATCCTAAGGATTTTTTTTTATGATTTTTTAGAAGGTTTTTTTAACTTCTTGAGGAACCAACCTCCATACTGTGTTCCACAGTGTACTGGTTTGCGTTCCTACCAACAGTGCAAGAGGATTCCTTTTTCTCCACATACTTGCCAATACCTATAGTCTTGTATTTTAATGATTTTAACCATTCTGACAGGTGTGAGGTGATATCAGATTGCAGTTTTGATTTGCATTTTCCTGACAACAGATGATAGGCATCTTTTCATGTGTCTGTTGGCCATTCTGAATGTTGTCTTTGAAGAAATGTCTGTTCATGATTTATGCCCTTTTTTAATTAGACTGTGTGTGTTGAGATTTATAATTTCTTTATATATTTTGGATACCAACCATTTGTCAGGTGTGTCATTTGAAAATATCTCCTTCCATTTCATAGATTATCTTTTAGTTTTTTCAGTTATTTTCTTTGCTGTGCAGAAACTTTTTATTTTGATGTAATCCCAATATTTTACTTTTATTTCTCTTGTGTCTGAGGACCTATCTAGAAAAAAGTTGCTATGGCCAATGTCAGAGAAATGACTGCCTGTGCTCTCGTTTAGGACTTTTGTGGTTTTAGGTCTTGCATTTACGTCTTATGTCCATTTCAATTTTATTCTTGTGTATGGTATAAGAAAGTTGTACAGTTTCATTTCTTACATGTTGCTGCTCAGTTTCCCCAGTACTCTTGGTTGAAGAGACTTGTCTTTTTGCCATTGGATATTCTTCCCCACTTTGTCAAACATTAGTTGACCATATAATTATGGGTTTATTTCTAGAATTTCTATTCTGTTCTGTGGATCTATGTGTCTGTTTTTGTGCCAGTACCATATTGTTTTGATTACTATAGCTCTGTAATATAACTTGAGGTTCAGAACTGTGATGCCCCCAGCTTTGCTTTTCTTTTTCAAGATTGCTTTGGCCATTCAGGCTCTTTAAGGGTTCCATACAAATTTTAGGATTGTTTGTTCTAATTCTGTGAGAAATGATGTTGGTATTTTGATGGAAATTGTATTAAATATTATGCATTGCTTTGGGTAGTACAGACATTTTAATAATCTTCTAATCCATGGGCATGGAATGTCTTTCCATTTCTTTGTCTCATCTTCAGTTTTTTTTAGCAGTGTTTTATGATTTTCAGACTACAAGTTTTCACCTCTATCTATTTTTATTCCTGTGTATCTTACTATTTTGGGTACAATTGTAAGTGGGATTATTAATTCCCTTTTCTGTTACTTCATTATTAATGTATAGAAATGCAACACATTTCTATGTATTAATTTTCTATCCTGTGACTTAATTTATCAGTTCTAGAATTTTTTTGGTGGAGTCTTTCAGGTTTTTTATATATAGTATCGTGTCATCTATGAATAGTGAACATTTTACTTCTTCCTTACCAATTTAGATGTATTTTATTTCTTTTTGTTGTCTGAATGCTGAAGCCAGGACTTCCAGGACTGTGTTGAATAAAAGTAGGAGAATGGACATTCTTGTCTTGTTCCTGACCTCTGTTTTCCCCATCGAGGATGATGTTAGTTTGGGTTTTTCATATATGGTTTTTATTATGTTGAGGTATGTTCCTAATAAATCTACTTTGTTGAGGGTTTTTTTTATCATGAATAAATGTTATGCTTTGTCAAGTGCTTTTTCTGCATCTGTTGAAATGAACATATGATTCTTATCCTTTCTTATTTATGTGATGTATCACATTGATTTTTGTGAATATTGAACCACCCTTTCAAACCAGGAATAAATCCTACTTGATTGTGGTGAATGAATTTTTAATGTATTGTTGGACTGGGTTTATTAATGTTTTGTTGAGGATTTTTTCATCTGTGTTCATCAGATATTGGCCTGTAGTTCTCTGTTTATGTGGTATCTCTATCAGGTTTTGATATCTGGGTAATGCTGGCCTCAAAGAAGGAATTTGGAAGTTTTTCTTCTATTTCTATTTTTGGAAATAGTTTGAGAAGAATAGTTATTAACTTCTTTGTTTGATAGAATACACCTGTGAAGCCATCTTCACAGCCATCCATGGTCCTAGACTTTTGTTTGTTAGGAGTTTTTGTTTTTGTTTTTGTTTTTAAGATTTTATTTATTTATTTGACAGAGAGAAACACAGCTAGAGAGGGAACACAAGCAGGGGGAGTGAGAGAGGGAGAAGCGGGCTTCCGGCTGAGCAGGGAGCCCGATGTGGGGCTCGATCCCGGGTCTCCAGGACCATGACCTGAGCCGAAGGCAGTGGCTTAACCAACTGAGCCACCCAGGCACCCCTGTTAGGAGTTTTTGATTACAGATTCATTTTCTTTGCTGGTTATTGATCTGTTCACATTTTCTACTTCTTCCTGTATCAGTTTATATGGTTCTAGGAATTTATCAGTTTCTTCCAAGTTTTCTGGTTTGTTGATATACAGTTTTTCATAATATTCTGTTAAAATTGTTTATATTTCTGTGGTATTAGTTCTTATTTTTCCTCATTTGTGATTTTGAGTACTTTGTCTTTTTTCTTGGTACATCTGGCTTGAAGTTGATCACTTTTATTGATTTGTTTTCAAAGAAAAAGTTCCTCATTTCTTCAATTTATAAAGTATACATATTAAAAAATATATAAAAAATTTTAGTTTCTATGTCATTTATTTCTTTTACATTCTTTATTTCCTTCCTCAGCTGGCTTTAGGTTTTGTATGTTCTTTTTCTAGCTCCTTTTAAGTCAGATAGGTTGTTTGAGATTTTTTTTTTTTTGCTTGCTTCTTCAGATAGGCTTATATTGCTATATACTTCCCTCTCAGAACTTTTTTTGCCATGTCCCAAAGGTTTTGAACTGTTGTTTTCATTTTCATTTGTTTCCATGTACTTTTTTAGTTCTTCTTTGATTTCCTGGTTGACACATTCATTGTTTAGTAGCATGCTATTTAATCTCCATGTATTTGTACTCTTTCCAAATTATTTCTTGTGGTTGATTTCTAGATTCATAGCATTGTGTCAGAAAAGATGCATGATTTGACTTTGATCTTAAACTTGTTGAGGCTTGTTTTGTGGCCCAACATGTGATCTATTCTAGAGAATGTTCCACATGCACTTGAAAAGACTGTATATTCTGCTCTTAGGATGGAATGTTCTGAATATATGTTAAATCCATCTGGTCCGGTGTGTCACTTAAAGCCATTGTTTCTGTAATGATTTTTCTGTTCAGGTGATCTGTCCATTGATATAAGGAGGTTTTAAAGTCCCTTAGTTTTATTATATTATTATCATTTAGAAACTAATCTTTGTTCTTAATGATTTCATGTATTTGGGAGCATAAACATTTATAATTGTTATATCTTCTTGTTAGATTGTACCCTTTATTATTATAAAGTGTCCTTCTTTGTCTCTTGTTAAAGTCTTTTTTAAAGTTTATTTTGTCTGCTGTAAGAAAGCTGAAGTAGCAATACTTATATCTGTTTGCATGATAAATGTTTCTCCATCCCCTCACTTTAAATCTGCAGATGTCTTTAGGTCTAAAATGAGTCTCTTATAGGCAGCATACAGATGAGTCTTTGGGGACTTTTTTTGTCCATTCGGTCAACCTATGTCTTTTGATTGGAGCATTTAGTCCACTTACATTTATTTATTTATTTATTTATTTATTTATTTATTTATTTATTTATTTATTTATTTGACAGAGAGAAACACAGCGAGAGAGGGAACACAAAGCAGCGGGAGTGAGAGAGGGAGAAGCAGGCTTCCTGCTGAGCAGGGAGCCCAATGCGGGACTCGATCCCGGGTCTCCGGGATCATGACCTGAGCCGAAGGCAGTCGCTTAACCAACTGAGCCACCCAGGTGCCCAAGTCCACTTACATTTAAAGTAATAATTGGTATGCATTAGGATTTATTGACATTTTATTATTTGTTTGTGGTTATTTCTCAAGACTTTTCTCCAGTCCCTTCTTGTCTTTCTCTCTTTTGTAGTTTGCTTGTTTTCTTTAGTGATATGTTTATATTTCTTTCTCTTTGTTCTTTGCATATTTATTAGTGGTTTTTGATTTGTGGTTACCATTAGGTTTGTATATAACATTTCTGCATATAGCAGCTGTGTTGTTGATGATCATTTAAGTTTGAACCCATTCTTTTATTCTTTTCTTTCCCATATTTTAGACATATGGTGTCATATATTAGGTCATTTTATTTTTTAAGTTCCTTGATTGATTTTTTAATTTAATTTTTATTTTTTTTACAGAATTTTTTTTAAAGATTTTATTTATTTGACAGAGAGAAACACAGCCAGAGGGGGAACACAAGCAGGAGGAGTGAGAGAGGGAGAAGCAGGCTTCCCGCTGAGCAGGGAGCCTGATGCAGGACTTGATCCTGGGTCTCCAGGATCATGACCTGAGCCAAAGGCAGTCGCTTAACCAACTGAGCCACCCAAATGTCCCAGAAATATTTATTTTTACAGCTTTTGTGTTTCTGTTCTCATACTGTCATTTCTGGTATTTCCTTTCCATTCAAAGAATACCTCTTAATAATTTTTTTTTTTTTTTTTTACAGGGCTGATTTAGTTGTCATGAGCTCATTTAGTTTTGTTTGGGAACTGTTTATCTCTCCTTCTATTCTGAATGATTGCCTTGCTGGATAGAGTTTTCTCAGTTGCAGGTTTTTTCAGTTCATTATTTTGTATATATCATGCTACTGCTTTCTGGCTTGGAAAGCTTCTGCTGAAAAATTTGCTGATACCCTTATTGGGACTTTCTTTGTATGTAACTGCTTTCTTTTGCCTTGTTTCTGTTAATATTTTTCTTTAT
This sequence comes from Spilogale gracilis, assembly GCA_004023965.1. NCBI lineage: Eukaryota > Metazoa > Chordata > Mammalia > Carnivora > Mephitidae > Spilogale > Spilogale gracilis. Next base: position 20,994 of record PITA01005166.1, on the reverse strand, counting down.
CATTATATTTTGCCATTTACAGTATGTCTTGATGTAGATTGGCTTTTGTTGATTTTTTAGGGGTGATCTGTGCCTCTTGGATCTCAATATCTGTTTCCTTCTTCAGAGAGGAGACATTTTCAACTATTATTTCTCAAATAAATTCTCTCCCCCACCTTCTCTCTTTTCCCTTTGAGACTCCTATAATGTGAATGTTATTACATTTGAAGGAGTCATCAAGTTCCCTAAGTCTATTCTTGTTTTGCATAGTTCTTTTTTCCCCCTCTTTTGTTCAGCATGATTACTTTTCATTACTCCCTCTTCTAGGTCATTAATTTATTCCTTTGCATTTTCCAGCCTGCTGTTCATTCTATCCAACATGTTTCTCACAAGACCTATATCTCTGCTGTGTTATTCTTTATCTCTGTGTTAATGGCCTCACTGATGTCCTCCATTATTTTCTCAAGTTTATTGAGGATCCTTATGATCATTGCTTTAAAGTTTTCATCAGGCATGTTACTTATTTAAGTTTAGCTTATTAGACCTCTGACCATGGCCTTGTCCATTTCTTTCATTTGGGACAAATTCCTCTGTCCTCTCATCTTGTTTAAGTCTTTTTGTCTGTTTCTCTGTGTTATGAAACTCAGCTGTGTCTCTTTCTCTTGAAGGTAATTACCTTATAAAGAAGGTTTCCCATAGTGCCCTGCAATGTAGTGTCCTCCATTCCAAAGAGCTTGGCATTTCCAGGAATATCTCTACTGCATTCTGCATATGCTCTGCTATTGTATTATGACTACTTTATCCTTCAGACCAGTCATCTGCAGAGGCTTTCTTTGTTGTGGGCAATGTTTGGTCCCTGGCCTGAGTGTAGTGAGTTTTAACTAGTTGTATTCTGGTCTGCTTGTGAAATGAGACCTGCTGCCACCACCACCAGAACTGAGGCTAGACAACTCCTAAGTCAGGTGGGAGTTTGGGCTGGTCTTCTGGGAGGAGCCTGTTGTGCTAGGACCAAGGCAAGCACGACTAGAAAGGGCAGTTCTTCTAGAATGGGGGGGTTTATGGGGGTTTAATGTAAGCAAGTTAGGTAGGAAGTAGTGCACGCTGTGCTGGTTCATGCAGGTAGTCATGTGTTTATACTGAGGGTTGGAGGAGGGAAATAGCACCTGTCAGTTACTTTGTACCCAGAGAGGACTCTCTGCGAGTGCTGCCTCTCTGGTATGCACTCTGAGATGAGCAACTAACCTTTCCACTGTGTGCCCTACAGGCTTTTTCAGATTGCTGTTTCCACACTGTATGTCCATGGGCTATTTGCCCTGTCTTTTCTCCAAAAGCAGCCCCAATGTCCTTTGAGCTCACCCAGTGCCAAGCAGACTGACCTTTAAAACTCCAGGCTTGGAGCACTCTTGGTTGCAAGAACTCAAAAACTTGAGCTCTCTTTCCAAGCCAATTGTTATGGGGATTCATATTCCTGTGTGGGCTCCTCTGTGTGGTAGTCTGTCTCTCCCCCTTCTTTGTGACTATGGCTCCCTTCCTACTATAGTGGCCACCATCCATTTCTCTTCCAAATAGTGTTTCCACACTCCCTACTTTCTTTGCAGCCTCTTCTCTACCTTTAGTTGTGGAGTTTGTTTTGCTAGTCTTCAGATCGATTTCTGGAGTGTTTAGGATGATTTGATAGTTATCCAGTTATATTAATGGGATGAGGTGAGCTTAAGGTCTCCCTACTCTGCTGCCATCTTAAAGAAAAAAAAGGAGTCATGATTTTTTTCAAAATTCACCCACGTTGTAGCATAGATCAGTACTTCATTTCCTATGCCTAGGTAGTATTCCATTTTATAAAATATTCGTACAATGGATACCAATACATTTCTTGATCTCTTTGTCAGTTGACAGATATTTGGATTGTATTCACTTTTTAGCTATGATGAACAATGCTTCTATAAACATGCATGAGTAAGTTTTCTGTGTGACCATATGCTCTTCATTCTCCTATGATATGTATCTTCATTCTCCTAGATATGTATCTAGGAATATAACTGATAGGTTGTATGACAGTTCTAGATTTAACTTTTTGAGGAACTGGGAAACCAGTTTACAAGGTGAATGCGTGATTTGCTATACCATCGGCAATGTATGAGGGTTCCAGTTTTTTGACATCTGCACCAGTGCTTGCTTTTAATTTTTTAAAAATTACAGCCAACTTAGAGCATGTGAAGTGATGTTCATTGTGGTTTGTCTCAAATGATGTCTCAAAGTGATTTGCACTTGCCTAATGACTGGTATGGTGACCATCTGCTGATGTGCTTTTGGCCTTCGGTGCATCTGCTTTGGAGAAATGTCTATTCAAATCCTTGGCCCATTTAAAAATTATTTGTCTTTTTGATGACGGATTATAAGTGCTCATTATGTATAGTGGATACTAGTCCCTTTCAGATACATAATTTGTAAATACACTCCATCATGTGTGTTGTCTTTTCACTTTCTTGATAGAATCTTTTGACACACAAACATTTTTAGCTTCAAAGAAGTCCAGTTCCCCCCCTCCCCCCTTGGTTACTTTTGACATCATATCTAAGAAATTGTTTAGCATTGTAAAGATATATGCCTATGTTTCCTTCTAGAGTTTTATAGTTTCAACTCTTTAACTTACAGCTTTAATCCATTTTGACTTTGTAATTTATATATGGTATTAGGTAGGGAGCCCAGTTAGTTGTTTTACATGAAGTTGTCCCAGCCCCAGTTGTTGAAAAGACCATTGTTTCCCGCTTTGAGTGACATAGTGGGTTGAATGGTGACACCTCAAAAGATAAATTCATGTCCTAATCCCCAGAACCTGTGAATGTGATATTTTTGGAGGGAAAGGATCTTTGCATATGCTATTAAATTAAATCTTGAGATGAAATTATCCTGTAAGGGAAGACAGAATGACATAAAAGGAGGCAATGTGAAGAAGATACTGGCAGAGATTGGAGTTTTATGGCCATAAGCCAGTAAAAGTAACAACCACTGGAAACTGGAAGACTCTAAGAATACATTTTACTTTAGAGCATCCAAAAGGAGTGAGACCCTGCTGACACCTTGATTTTGAATCTTTGGCCTCTCATACTGTGAAAAAATAAATGTTACTTTAGATTGCCCAGTTTGTGGTAATTTGTTACAGCAGCAATGTGAAACAAATACAAATAGTCTTAACACTCTTGTCAAAGATCAATTGACCATAGCTGGATGGGTTTATTTCTGGATTCTCAATTCTAATCCTTTGATCTATTAATCTATTTTTATGCAAGTCCCACATTATATTGACTTTTACAGTTTGTAGTAGCTATAGTTATGCAGTTTTAACATATTTATTAACAGTAAGTAGATAAGTAGTACAAAATTCAATAGATGGAAGTGAAGTGCTATCATAAACTTTAAAACATATTTCATTGACTTTGGGAATCAGGAAATTGTTATTAGATGCTGGAAAAAATGAAACTTTATTATATATTGGCCAGAAGTTTGGCAACATTGTCACCTGTATAACATATAGTGATATCCATCTATCGATAGTTACAGATATTGATAAGTATCATAGATATCAATATATAAATATAAAGCTGATAAATTTGGCAGACATTTTTTGGGAACAGTTTTTCAAGTACCATGTTATTGTTTTCTTTTATCCATATATAATAAAGTACAGATGAAGGAAATGAGCTACAAAAGGAAAAATTCAATTTTCTCACAAGATATAGAGAAAAGAAAAAAAAGATTTAGAGAAAAGATAGTCATGCGTTGGCATTTGGGAATAAAACTGTTTCTTATTCCCAGCTTCCCTAAGATGTTATGAAGATTTAAAGACATGTCTCATAGAACCTCTCAGCTAGACAAAATGCCTTATGGGAAACTTAATCATTTTTCTATAGCCTCCTGATCTTTATACCAAGTTCAAGGGAACCTGCCTTGGGATATTTGTGTTATGACTTTAATCCAATGTAGTGAACCTTACTTAGATTCATAGAAATCCCACAAAGTTTATAAGAGTTATATTAATACCATCAACTTGGAATAAAAGTGATAGAAATATTTCCAAACAAAACAAAAATCCACAGGTCTTCAACTGTTTAAGAATAGAGAGAAAGTTAAAAATGTTGCTCAGAAGGCAAAATGGGTTATTTGTTATGGAAAATAAAAGATGACTAAGAAGTGAGTTCCAAGGGCCCAGAGGGTGAAGTGAAAATCCACAGATAACTATTTCCACAGAATAGGACTGGCCCTTAATCAAGATACCAGCAACATGTGTTTCTGTCTTTTTTACTGTTTTTTTTTTTTTCTAAACCTTATTGAGATATATCTGACCCACAACATTGTTTAATATGTATAATGTGATAGGCATATATAATGTGAAATGATTACCACAATAAACTTAGTTAACATATCAGTTACCTCATATTTTCCTTTTTTTGTAGTGAGAACACTTATGATCTTTACTCTTTGCAACTTTTAAGTACATAATATAGTATCACTAACTATAGTCCTGAGGCTGTACACTGGGTGCCCAGAACTTATCACAAAACTGAAAATTTGTATCCTTGAGCCGTGTTGGGCAATCCAACTCACCCACCCATGAGTTAAATGGAAAAAAGTGACCCCATTTTGATGCATCATGGCTAGGATGTTCTTCTGCTGTATGCTTTCCAATTCCTGACCCACAAAATAGTGAGACACAGCAATAATTGCTGGTGTAGGCTACTAGATTTTTAGGTATCTCATTGTACAGTCATAGGTGATGGCAAGAGAATCCTACAGATACAACTGTTCATAGATAAAAACCTATGTAAGTGTACTTATTGCAGTACTGAAACTACCTAATACTCAATAAGTGACAGCTTATATTATGGCGTGTGTGTGTGTTTGTGTGTGTGTATAATTATGGATGTGTGTATGTATGGAGTAGTTAAAAAAGATTAAAGATGCTTCTGCACTAATACAGAAATATATCTGAAATACATTTAGTGAAGAAGCAAAATGAAAAACAATATGTTGAATATGCAACTATTTGTGTAAAAAAATGGGTCAGGGGAATATGTAAGGATTTGTGTGTAAGTATCTCTGGAAAGATGAGAAGACAAGGGTGGCTAGAACATTTTGCAGTGTAGCCTTTTCAGTTTACCATTTTTACACTTAAAATACATTTTCTTGGTTCAAAAGTGAAAATAATACAGGGGTAACATTAGAAAAATATTGGTTAGGCTAGTCCAAAAACTATAATGTGACTTTTATGGCTTCCTAGCCTACAATTAGGCCTTACTTAATTGCGACTGTTTTGCCTCTTCTCAGTAGCCAAGTTGGTATTATTCTTCTGCTAAAAGGTCTTTTTAGAAATCTACATTTCTCTCAAGATGAAACCCCTAGTTTCTAAGATTTGTCTTATTTAGATTTATCTGAACTTGTCCAAAATCTAATTTTATATCCTTAATTTCTTTATCAGTCCTTACTTTCAACAGTTTACTTTCTGGCAATGCTCAATTATTCAAATAGTTCCTTGTGAACACAGTGATGCGTCACACTTGGTGATTATGTATATGCCTTTCCCGCTGTCTGGACTTACCTTCCTCTCCTTTTATCCTGGTGAACTCCATTAGATCCTTTCAAAATAAAAATCTGATTTCACTTACTATCTACCATTTGTAACAAATTTCTTACTCTTTTGCACATGTATGGACTATTTTTTCATTTCTGATCATTTAATTTTTTAAATTTATACACCTGTATTTACATAGATTAGGATCTCATTGAAGACAAATATAATCTGTGTCTTGTTTTTAAACTCAGACCCTGAGAGAAAAGTTCTCAAACAGATGGAAAAAGGAACTCAAAAGACTGTGCAAATATATAACAATCTAGCACAGTCTTATATCCTCCATTGGATATTTTGTTAAAATTTCAAAGCCTTATCAGAACTGGTGTTTATTAGTGATAGCATCACTAAAGGAGTGCCTCTCTTTCTATATATTTTTTCAGTGTATATATGTTTTTTCTCTTTAGAAAGTTCCTGTTGCCTTTTAACTAAACAGTTTTCCCCAGGCAGACATTTTTTGAGGCAAGACGACAAAGTAACAAAATGCAGTTTTTTGACAGTACAACTAGAATTCAAAACAATGACAAAAGAGATTTATAAAGAAGAAATATGATAAAGTATTTTCTCAATTATTTTCTACCAGAATAATCAATTAAAATGTCCATTTCCTAAGAGTTTACTTGGCAATAAGTCTTATTTTTTTCCCTTCTAGAAAGACTGTGTAGGTGTCATTTATTGCTGAGTAACTATGAAGCAAGGAAACAGTTTACTTAATTATAGGAAAGATATATTGCACATTTGTATATCACGCCTGGATGAAAAGATTTAGAGGGAAAGTTATCTTCCTGCAAAATCCCTTGATAATCGCCTTACAGTCTCATTTGAAAACTTGAAGTGTGGAAAAGTAGATGTGCTAAACCTGTTCATATTCTCTTAGTGACAAGCGAATGCTTTTTATAGCTTGTACTTGCTGTGAGCTTCATTTGGAGGTTCAACTGTTCCTGATAACCAGTTTTGAATAACAATGGAAACATCAAGCCAGATTGTCCCTGTACTGGGGTATCTATATAGAGATCTTAACTGTTCTCTAGGTGTGTTTCAGAGTTCAGGCATGTATGATGTAGAGTCTTTCCTATTTTATGTTAATTCACATGTCATTATACTTTAAGTGTATTTACATAGCATCATTTTGCTTTTATGCCTTCAATTAATTAGAACCGTGATTTCATTTAAATACCTGTATGCCTCATAAATTCTGCTTTGCTCACACTAAAGCAAAATCTTAGAGATTGCAATTGTGTTCTTACAGAGCCAATTAGCACCTAAAGGTGTTTATTTTAAAGCACACACTGGGTGGCAGCTTTTCAAACATGTCCATCATTCTAATTCTGTTGTTTGGTATTTTATGCAAAGGGAAGCATCCACATATATACAGTTTTCTTTTTAAGTGTTTTGACCTACCTGATGGCATGCTATACATATTGTCGTAAGCTTCATTTTTCACTAACACATCTTGGACATTGTTTCACAATTGAGTCCTTTTTTTTTAAACAACTACAGAGCATTTCATTATCTGAAGTTACCAGAATTTAGTGAATTTTATGTAGATGGACACTTAGAAAAAGACTTTGTAACAATCTAACAGTAATACAAAAAATATCCACATAAATATTTGTATTACATGTTTAGGTATATCTGTTATAAATTCCTAAAAGCCAAAGCTCAGGGTGAAAGAGTACATACACATTTTAGTTTTGTTGGTCATTGTCAAAATGCCCTCCATGGAGGCTTAATCAAGATGAAATTAAAATTTATGTAGTATCTTAGCTCAAGCTGCTATGGGGCAATACCACGCCCTGGGTGGCTTATCAACAACTTAAATTTCTCCTCATTGTGGAGGCTGGAAGTCTGAGACGAGGGCGCCAGCGTGGTGAGTTCTAAAAAGGGCTGTCTTCCTGCTTGCTAACTGCCAACTTTTCCCTGTGTTCTCACATGGTGCAGAGACGGGCAGGCTTTCCTATAGGGGCACCAGTCCTATTCACGAAGGATCTAAGCACTTCCCAAAGGTCGCACCCCCTAATATCACATCGGGGGTTCGAATTTCAACATGGAAACTTTTGGAGGGACATAAACATTCGGTTTATAACACATAATATACTTAATTCTCCATGTCTACTCAAGTTACCAGCTGACTTTCTGTTTTCAGAGGTGACACAATTATTATATCCCTAAGTCCCCTTCCTTCTCCATCACTTGATTTTTAGTTCATTATATTTCTTCTGAATTTTATACCTTTAAATATACTTATCTCTTTACTTGGCTTATAAATCCATAAAGCCTTACATTTATACCCAGCTATTACATAAAAATATACTTATAATCTATACTGTGACCATAACCCTGACATTTAGTTTTAGTCCACCATTTAAAATAATCAACACCCATGGCTGGTTCATTCACAATAGGTTTTTTACTGCCTGGTTAAATGGAATTTGTCCTTTATTTCTTTATTTAAGAACTTATGGGAACTTTTTTTTTTTCAGTTGCATTTACTCTCAAATGAGAGAAGTCAAAATATTGGGTTATCTTATTTTCTGCCTTGAGAACTCTGTGGGTATTTGCCTATTTGTTCTCTGGCACTGAATATTGCTATGAAGTCCGAGGGTTAGGCTGTTCTTTTTTTTTAAACTTCACCTTAAAGATAGCTTGCTCTTTAAGTCTAAATGCCTCCTTTGCCTTCTTTTCTCATTCCGGTAACTTTATTGAGGTATGCCATGGTATTGAACCTTCTGTGTCAATCTAGGAGAAAATGTCCTTTCATGTCTATACATAGGTCTCTTTTTTTGACAAGATTTCTTGAATTGTATCTGTAAATATTTTTATAATATATTTCAATTCTATTCTTTGGGATACTCAATACCTGTATTGGATGTTTTTATATGCCTTTTTTTTTTCTATGTGATTTGCAACTCCTTTTTAAATTGCTTTCATTTTACTTGCTTCTCTCTGCCCTTTACATCATGATGTTTATTGTGCTTCCACAGGGTCTGGTTTCCTTTCTGCTCTTTTCAATGTACCAATTTTCAGTCACCATAACTGAGAAGGTTGTATTTTTCTCTGAAAGCTAGTGCATCTCCCTCTGTCACAGCTTTCCTGAGCTTTTATGTTCCTACTTTGCAGTACTGGCTCTTATCATCTATGTAAACCTGGAATTTTCCAGTGCCTTCAATTCTTTAGCTTAAAATTAGGTAATAATCATTCTACTTGCTAGGACTGTAGTGAGGATTAAATGAGTTAATTTATTCACCGCACTTATACACTGTTAAGTACCTTTATAAGTGCTTGTAATTATACTTATGGTTTTATTTTATAGAGATAGCTTCTTCAATTTTTACTTTTTTAATTCATACAGATATTTGGTCTAAATTTTATTTGCTTTATGGCAACATTTTTCTGGTGAGTATTTTTGCCTTCCAATTGAACAGCTGGCTCTTTAGAAAAAATACATACTACTCCTTAATATACCAGATAAATCACTAAGTGGCCTAATTTAGGAGAAATATGAGTAAAAGTTAAAATAGAATACCAGGAAACAGTCAAAGGTAAAATGAACTGAAGACTCCTAAAAGTGTACTTTGTTTCTAATGTGTTTGTAAAGAATTTTGCAATCTATGGAATGTGGAATTATCTGTGATATCTTATCTAAATCAGAGCTGGAAGAGAGAGGAAACCCAAAGAGACAAATAATGATGGAAGAAGTTGATAAGATCAGGCCCCAAATGGTTTCACAGGTAAAAATTTATAACTCTTAGGGAACAGGTTATTCCATTATTCTTCTACCTTTTTAATGGCATAGAGAAGGAAAAAAAGGCCTTGCATTTCATCTTTTTTAACAAGGCCAGTATCACTTTGATATCTAAACCTGAAAATCACACACACACACACACACACACACACACACACACACACAGCAGTTATGATAGCAACTTCTCTACCACTACTACTACCACATAAAATTCTTTTAATTTCAGAATAATTTTTGAGATAAAATTGGCAAATAACATTGCATTAGTTTTAGATGTATAGCATGATGATTTGACATATGGATATATTGTGAAGTGATTATCATAAATTAACATTACCAAGCATCACTACAGTTTTTTCTTCTGATAGCTTAAGATCTATTCTGTTAACAACTTAAATGTGTATTACAATATTGTTATCGTCCGTCACCACTCTGTACATTACATCCCCAGTACTTATTTATTTGATAACTAGAAGTTTATAATTTTAGACCACCTTCACCCACCCCTTCCCTAGTAATCACCAATGTGGTGTGTGTGTGTGTATGTGTGTGTGTGTGTGTGTGGGTGCGCGCGCGCTAACTCCACAAATAAATCAGCCTACAGTATTCGCCTTTCTCTTACTTTACTTGGCAAATGCTCTAAGGTCCTTCTGTGTTGTTGCAAATGGCAGGATCTCCTTCTTTTTTATTTTTTATCCTGAAAAAACACAGTATATAACATGTTCTTTAACTCTTTGCTGTTTGATTGACCTTCAGGTGATTTGTGTGTCTTGATCATTGTAAGTAATGCTGCAGTGAACAGTGGAGTGCACATAGCTCTTTGAGACAGTGACTTCATTTCTTTCACATATATACCCAGAAGTAGAATCCCTGGGTTACATGGTAGTTCTACTTTTAATTTTTTAAAGAACCTCCATTCTGTCTTCTATGGTAGCTATACTACAGAATAATCTTACGTATAGAATTCATTATACTTTAAACGAATAATACAAAACCAAAAATGGGATTTTTACCAGGAATACAACAGTGTTCAAATATTAGAAGTTATGCTAACATCATTTACCATACAAATCAGGTAAAAATCCTATCTTTAAACTGAGTCTCCCAAAAGCATTTGGTGGAACAATTTCTATCCTGCTGAAAACCTGTAGAATAGTTTCCTATACCTCTCCAACATGTGTCTGTTATGAAGTGACTGTTATACATAAATGTATACATATAACTAATATACATTTGCATACCCACATATGTGTGTGAATGTATGTATACCTTTATATTTCTAGGTATGTACAGATCAAACAAAAGCCATTATGTTTAATGGCAAACAGGTGATGTTCTTGTGAAAGAATGACAAAGAATGTTTTCATGACTTCTGTAATTCTATATTTCTCTAGAATTACACAACTAGATGAGAGAAGTAAGACAAAATTGTTAGAAAGCTGTTAAAAAGTTAAAAGCTTCAAGCCCCACATTGGGCTCCATGCTGGGCATGGACTGTACTGGAAAAAAAAAATTTAAAAGTATCATATGTGAGTAATATGCTTGAATAATTGAAGAACATCATCTAAATCAGTTAGAAACAAGAGAACAAATTATAGGCTAGTTATACACATACATCATATAAACAAAATTGTCACAAAAACACCTAAGAAAAAAAGTTCTAAATAGAGAACCTTTAATTAATAAAAATATTGAACAGAAATAATTATAATGCTAAATTAAAAGTTTTTATATTACAGAAATGATAACCACATACTGAGACCAGATTTTGGTATTCTAGAAATAGAACTAAACATAATTTATGATAAAGTCAAACCAGTGAAGGAAGGATTACTCACCTCCTTTACCCCCACCTGATTTACTTTGTACTCATTCATAGTGTTCTCACATTTTATTTTGTTTTGCCTTTTCATTTACCCACTTTTCATATGTCATGGTTACTGTTTTTAAAACTAATGCTCTAACACGGGTTTAAATTTCCTTAGCAATAAACTTAATGCGTATATACTTTTTTATTTTATCACAGCATTAAGTTGTTAATGTTTTCTACTACAGGGAGGCTGAGGCAATTGGAAATGAGAGAATTGGACTAACCAGAGGCTGGGGATCTGGCCTCACCTCTGAAAGATGGGATGATGGGGCAAACAATTTAAATCCTCTGTGGCTTTACATTTGGTTCCTATGCTGTAACCAAGTTATACCATGACCTGTCCTGCTACATGTGACAATTTTTATAGAAAGACTGTTGGGCACCCTGGAACAATGCTGGAAAATGAAAACTACAGATGGCATATACTTACTTTTGCTTCTACAATGTCTCAGACAACTATTTGGAAAGTTTCCTTCTCCTTGGGAATTATTTCTAGAACACAGAGTAGTATTTACTCAGAAAAATCCTTATTTTTGTTTTGAGGGTGGTTTGTCATGAAATTAAGCTCATGTTCACATACTAAATTTTATATGAAATCTCATTATGCAATCTTATGTTAACTTACTCACTAATTATATAATAAAACTGCTGGAATAATTATCTAACTCATATTTTATTAATGCTTAATTAAAGATATAGCTTAAGTAATTGTGGCATATTGCCATACTAGTGAACCAGAAAGTTATAATAAACAGTACAATGACAGAAAATTACTAGGTATAGCAGTTTAGTGTTATGCATCTTTTAGCTGAATTCATAAATAGATTACATCATTTTCATATTTTTTTGGTTTCCATATTAACCTTTCTAAATGACGTTTTGCCATAGGTTTAGTATATTCATAAAGGTGGCTTTCATCAACAGCCTAAAACAGGTATCAACATGCCCTTTGGGTTTTTTCATGAATCCAATTTTTAGATCTAATGTCAATAGTGGTTTAGAAATAAATTGAAAGAGAGATTGACAAAAAGTCATAAATTGAATAACTGTAGGGACTTTGGTTTAACGGCCTCAGGAAGCATTGCAACTTACTGAATTACAATCTTGAGCAGAATTCAACAGTTCCCTCTTCTGTATTTTCCTTCCAGTCAAAATCATGTCCAGTAGTCTGCACTGCAGCCTAGAATAAAATAGTTGTCTTTGCTTCCAGTGTGATTGTTCCCTCATCTTTTAACCACTACTGGGCCCATGTACTGTGTGGTAACAAAAAAAGCATAATATTAAGCTGAATGGTAATGAAAGCTTAATGTTTTGGCTTTATCCAGCTCACTGTCTTATTCGGTATTTATTTATTTATTTATTAAGATTTATTTGAGAGAGAAAGAGCATGGGCGGGTTGCAAAGGGAGAGAGAGAGAGAGAGAGAGAGGAGAGAGAATCTCAAGTAGACTCCCTGTCGAGTGTGGAGCCCAATGTGGGACTTGATCTCATGACCCTGAGATCATGACCTGAGCTGAAATCAAGAGTCAGATACTTAAGCAACTGAACCACCCAGGTGCCCCTGCCCTATTTTATTTCTTATCATAACTTACATAAACAAAATTCTTTAAGAAAATAAATGGAGGAAGGGGCACCTGGGTGGCTCAGTTGGTTAAGCATCTGACTTTGGGTCAGGTCATAATCCTGGGGTCCTGGGATTGAGACACACACGGGTCTCCCCGCTCAGTGGGGAGTCTTCTTTTTCCTCTCCTTCTTCCTCTTTTCTCTGCATGCACAGACACACACACACACACACACACACAAGCACTGTCTCAGATAAATAAAATCTTTAAAAAAAGGAAATGAATCAAATAATGAAAAAAAGAAAATCAAACATTTTGGCTGAAGAATTACACATTAGACCTCATATATTTTTTCATAAAGAAAACTATTAGTGATAAAGTTGATCCAGAATATCAGAGACTCAAATACATTTCTTAAAGCTGCAGTTTAATATATGAACTTCAGAAAGGAAGTGTCCGCTCAGTTCTTCTGCAGTAGGAGGGCTCTCTCTCCATGAAACATTCCAGGACTAAGGGAGAAATGACTTCATACAAGAAATAGCTGGCACTGAACTCCTCGGTGTGTGTTCTCCTCCATTCTCTTCTACTTGATGAGGCATGAAAAAGTATGCCAAAGGAAGAGGGAAGAGTCTCAGGATGGAAACTATTTAGAAAAGTAAGGTACTTAATGTCTTACCATGTAATTCCACACATGGATGATTTTTGGTGTTAATTTTGATTTACATGAGGTGTGACTGTTTCTGCATATGAAAGCTGATGTATGTTAGCAAAGGTTGAGCAAGCTGCATATGGCTGGTGCGATATTGTCCTCTTGTAAGGACTTCTAGCCAGTTCTTTCACCTAATTAGCACAGCACCTCACGGTTTTATTCACTGCCGTAAACTTCACTGCTGTAAACTTCCTTCATTATCCCTTTATCCCCCTGGCTCTTGTGTTCCCCAAGGAATAAATTATGTTTACTAAAATACCTAGGATTTAGTAGAAGATGATACGCATACAACCTTGCCATCCTCAGGAGCCAGGATTGGTTGTATGTTGAAAGTGGAAGTACAAATACAAAAAGGGCAAGAAGGGGGAGGGGAGTTTGACATAACTGTTTCTCAGAGTTTATTGGACTTTCTGGATATTTTTGTGAAGAACTGAGTTGAAAGGCTCATCAAAGCCACCAAGACCTGAACCTAGAGAGGTATTGTATTTCTTGGGTATTTCTAGAACAGTCTGACCCTCCAGGGATGCTCATAAGTGGGAGTCACAAACTGAAGTGCAGTTCTGTGGTTCTCTTTGGTCCTCTTCGTGTGTGTGTGTGTGTGTGTTTGAAACTTTTATTGAGATCATTGTAGACTTAAGAGGAGTCGTAAAGAATGATGCAGAGAACCCTTGTATCTTTTACCAGGTGATATAGAATAGTATCACAACCGGGATAGTGGAATTGATATAATCTACTGCTCTCATTCATATCTCTTCAATTCAGCTCATACTCATGTGTGGGTATATATATTTCTGTATGATTTTATCACATGTGTAAGTTCATGCATTTACCACCACAAGGATCTCTACACTCCTTCTCTTAATACTCTGTCCCCTTTAAACTCCTGAAAGCTGTTCAATCACTTATAAAACTGTGTTGCTTCAAAAATGTTATGTAAGTAAAAATATACACTATTTTACTTTTGGGGATTGTTTCTTTTCCTCCCCTCATCATACTTCTCTGGAAATTCCTTCAACTCTTGCCTTAACTACTAATCATTAGAAGGGCTTTGAAGGATTCTTATCATGGACTGGACTGATGTTTTCTCCAGGCTTCTCGTGAGTCCAGGAAAGGAATGGGCCTTCTTGGGCTGCCTTCTGGTGGTAGAATGGAGGTCAGAAACACTGAGTTTGGGTGGCCTTCTTCTGTTGGGTGAAAGAAATCACATGCTGGACCACTGTGCTGTTCTTCCAGTCTTGGAGTCCTAAACTAGTGTCAGTTCTCCTTAGAGACTGCAGACGTTTCTTTTGGTTGCCTTTTGCATTGTTTCTAGGTTTTATATTACACTAGGGAGGAGGAAGGGAAAAACTTCATCTTTTCCGGAGCAGAAGTCCAAGTCGTGGTTCACATTTTCTTTTGTATCTACTGACCCTCCAGGTATGCACTTTCTCTCTCTTGTTCTAGATGTTCTCATATTTACCTCTTACATGTTTGTAATTTTTGAAAGAAATTTTGTATCCATCCTGGTTCTCAGGCCTCTACTGCAACTTGAATATAAACCTAGTTGGAATGCCTTTACTTCTAAATAAAGAATTCACAACTAAAATAAACTTAAACAATGAGGTAAATATTTTGGAGGTAAGAGAGTACAGATTTGGCTGATTCAATGGGACTCCAGCTTAGAATCTCAGAAGTTTTCTTAGGTTTTTGTTTGCAGGATGTTTGTTGTAGCCTCATGCATTATATCCTCTATGACAACTCCAAAGTTAGGATGCCACAGGTGCCTGTTTTCTGTCTTTAAAGGGATACTTTCCTTGATGTCCTAAAATGGATCATCTCTTCTGTCTCATTAGTAGGGTTGTGTCACATGTAAGCTTCATGCCGGCAGCAACAGAATTACTATAACTATCTTGGTGTAATTAACATTCACTTCTTTGGCTTGAGAAGGATCTCATAAAGCACATAGATATCGAATTTCTGAACAATATCATAGTTTCATTTGGAAGGAAGTAGGTGGTAGTGGTTAGGCTATACTAGACTACTTAGTGTTTTACTTATTTTGATCATAAAGCCTGATCTGATCTTTGAAATATAAGCTGGTAGAGTTAAGGTAGAAATTAGGACTAAGCAGAATAGATTCAGCTGCAGAATTCTTCCCTAAGTTATAAAATTCTGTTTATGAGAACTGGGTTTTAGGCCTGATGGTCAATGCCTCAAGTCAGGGTTTGAGTTATAACTAATAACTGGGTTATCTGGATAGTAGGATAGCCTAGAAAAATGGAAAGAATGACCTAGTGATCAAACAGGGCACCAGATGTCTTCCAACTCATGGAAGGCCCCAGGCAATTAGGAGAGGCTACTAATGGATTACTTCAGTCTAACATGGATTGGTTTGAAAACTGGGCAGGTCTGAATGTACAGACACAAGACATCAGTGATGCTTGTGGGAAGAAGAAGGCAGGGAATCCCACTAAAAATTCTGGTCATCAAGGATTATTTGCCATCATAAACTTAAGTAACTCAGCAATGGACTCTTCAACTCTGGAAGGTTTATATTATTCAAAAATATTTTAAGGCTTTATTTGAATTTTCTTAGAACACTGATTCAATTCAGTGGCAGCAAATTATTGAAAACTAGGTTCACTTAGCAAAGCACTGTTTGATATTCTTTAGAAGATAGTCTAGTATCTGGATTGAGGCACTGATACTGGGATAGAAAATAAAAATAATTGGTTGAATTATTAAATATTAATGCTTGCATTAACTAAAGAAAGTGCCAGATCTTTTCCAGGTACCCATGATACAGGTCTCTGTTCCTGAGAGAGCATACATTCAATTGAAAATTTACTAGGCTCTAGACAAACCTGAAGACGCAAAGATGAATAACACATATTCTCTAACTTCAAGGAGCTTAATCTAGAAGGCAAAATAGAACAGACTCTTTACATAGTCTACTTATAACTGAATTTCAAGAACCAGCAGGGATTTTATGCACAAATGAATCTCTTTTATACACAAATGAATATGTAGACAACTAACAAAAATATTGCATGGTAATACTATACTAAAAATGTGAAGGGAGAGTTAGGCAAGTGAAGATACTTGAAAGGTTAATTATTCTCTCTGTGGAAATCCAGTGCAGGTAAGGGGGGGAAAGGCTCAGAAGGAGTGGTGTCTGAACTGAAACTTGAAGAATGAACTAGATTTTTCTAAGTGGAGAAATGCATCAAGGTGTAAACTTATACTAGAGTCTTGGGAAATGATGAGAAATATACATATAACAGAAACCTATGGTGAATAGTGACAGGGTTGGGTGATAGTGGGAGATGACCTTGGAAAAATAGGACTGGATAATTTGGGGAAGACTTGAATTATACCTTTCTAAAAGGTTTACACTTTATTTTACTGGTAATAGAAAGACATTAACTACATGTAAGTGTATAAACTGTATGCTCACCTATGATTCATAGAGAAGAGACACTGGCAGTATTGAAGAGGATTGGTTAGAGATAACCATGAGTCAAGGGTTAAATCAACAGGCATTTGCAGTAATCCAAATGAAAAGTGCTGAGAGCCAGGCTTAGGGTTCTAACCTTGGGAGTGCCAAGACATTTTTATGGGCATTGAGAAATATTTTAGAAGTAGAATTAATGAGACTTGATTGATTTGGGTATTCTTGGTGATAATGGATTTGGGGAATCAATTTTTACTCTGTGGTTTTTGGTTTAGGGAATTGAATGGATAGTACTCTGGTTAGCTAGTGAAAGGAAAATGTTTTTGGGGAGAGGTTTGAGATGAGCTCTCTCTCACTGGAAATACTGTAACAGGCAGAACACTCTGACATATAAGACAGACGTTCATAGGGCATGAATAGGGTTGAATAAGCTTGTTTTTTTTTTTTTTATAAAAACATTCACAAGTCATAAGGGATTGGAGCAAGGAATACTCACAAAAATCACTTATATAGGCTATTACCCAGCTAAGGAATAGGACACAAATAACACTGCAAATTAATAAATACGCTGTCACAGACTGGCAGTCAACATACCTATCAGTACTAAAATAAAAAGATGAAATCTTGACCAAAGGGGGAAAAAATTGAGTTTGTTATCTCATCCTGTGAAACAACTAGGGTTGTCCCCTCTCGCCCCCCCCCCCAATATTTGAGAACTATGTTTGACCTGGTTTGAATTAAATGTAGACTTTATGATACACAGCCTGGAAGGCAACTCAGAAATAAGTATTTAACATCCACAATAGCTGAACCTGAACTACAACAAGAGGCCCATGTGACTATGATAGGAAAGTATGGCATACATATCAAGGAGCTGAGGACAGAGAGAACAAATAGATTTTCAGATAAATTAAATAGTGCTTCTCAAATTGAAAGTCATTAGCGTAGAAGCTCTGAATTATACGTATTGACTTTCTGCTTCTTACTTGGGCAATAACTATAGCTAATATTTATTGACCCCTTCCTATGTGCTGGGGACGGTTCTGTGGTCTTTATAGGTATTAAATAATTTAAGCCTTACTATTATCATCAGATGAGGTGCCTGAAGCAACGAGCTGCTGTGTAATTTCTCTGAAGTCACAGCTAAGAAGTTATAGAACTAGGCTTTGCACATTGGCACTTGGATGCAGAACTCATGCTGAACATTTCCTACACTGATGCTAAACCCTATGTGGTAAACTGGGGTGAGAAGCAGCAGCAACTTGTATAATTACTGATAGATGGTTAAGGTTTTCAAGCCCTTGCTAATTTTGTTGCATAAATGACAAAGGTTCTGAAGGAATACTTTAATCAAGAGGCAGTATAATGGTATGTAAACATATGACTATTTAAGCTCTACTTATTCATACATTTTATATTTGTTTATTGAACACTTAGTACAAGCCAGATAATGTGTTGCTTAGAATTCTGCCTTTTAGAAGCCTTAGAAAAGCAAGTATATCAGCAAATGATTACAGTATGATAAGGGATCATATAATAGGGTTGATGGCAGCTTAGAACATTAAGTGTTGCTTCCTGCCTGGAAGTTGAGCAGCTGTCTATGGAGAAAACATTTGAATTGCCTCTTGAAGTATAAGTACTCATTTGCCAGATAAGGTAAGGGATGACTTTTCTTTGACTACCAAAGGCACAGGGGTGAGAGAACCTGGAGGGACCGAAAAGGGTTCGGGAGGCAGGCAAAAACCTTATGAAACCAGTTTTGCAAATCAACCTAAACCTTGATTTTCCTTGATCAATAGCTTTCAAACTTTTTTGACCCTGACAGTAGAAAATTCTAAATAAACTGTAATTAAACATTTTTAAATTGTAATTAAAACAAGTCATCTAAAAGAAGACTTGCAATTAATAAAATATGTCCTTTATTTTTCTTCCTTTTTCCTTTTACCTTTCCTTCTTCTGTCTTTTGGTGTTTTCTATACTTCCTAAGAGGGGAAAAATGGCTCAAGATCCACTCAGTGGTTTGACCCAGCAAGAGTTTACTGCCTCTAGTGAAAAAGAATACTTGAAATGACCTATCATATTTATCTTTTAGAAAAATTATTTGACTTCAGAGTAGGTATTAGAGCAAGATTCTAATCTAGTAGACAGATTTAAAGTCCAGAGCCAGGTAGGAATTATTTAAACACACACACACACACACACACACACACACACACACACCCACCCCACACACACAAAAACTAGCCAAGAAATGGTGAGGGTTTAGATTGATAAATTAAAAGATTTAACGTGGGATACCTGGGTGGCTCAGTTTGTTAAGCATCTGACTCTTGATTTCAGCTCAGGTCATGATTTCATGGGTCCTGGGATCAAGCCTGACATCATGCATTGAGGATATAGAATCCCATGTCATCCTGGGCTGTGCCCTAGGCCTGGTGTCTACATCTCTCCCTCTGCCCCTCCCCACACTTAGTGGCCCTCAGGCACATTCTCTCTTAAATAAATAAACCTTAAAAAAAAAAGCCTGAAGTCAGATAATGAGATGCCCCCAGCTTTGCTTTTCTTCTTCAGCAATTCCTTAGCGATTCGGGCTCTTTTTTGGTTCCATATAAATTTTAGGATTGTTTGTTCTAACGTTTTGAAGAATGTTGGTGGAATTTTGATCGGAATGGCATCGAAAGTGTAGATCGCTCTGGGCAGTATAGACATTTTGACAATGTTTATGCTTCCGATCCATGAGCATGGAATGCTCTTCCATCTTTTTGTGTCTTCTTAAATTTCCTTCATGAGTGTTCTGTAGTTCCTTGAGTACAGATCCTTGACTTCTTTGGTTAGGTTTATTCCTAAGTATCTTATACTTTTTGGTGCTATAGTAAATGGAATCGATTCTCTGATTTCCCTTTCTATTTTTTCGTTGTTAGTGTATAAGAATGCAACTGATTTCTGTGAATTGATTTTGTATCCTGCCACATTACCAAATTGTTGTATGAGATCTAGTAGTTTGGGGGTAGAGTCTTTTGGGTTTTCCACATATAGTATTATGTCATCTGCAAAGAGAGAGAGTTTGACTTCCTCTTTGCCAAGCTGGATACATTTTATTTCTTTCTGTTGTCTGATTGCTGTTGCTAGGACTTCTAACACTATGTTAAATAGTAGTGGTGAGAGTGGGCATCCTTGCCTTGTTCCTGATCTCAGAGGAAAAGCTGTCAGTTTTTCCCCATTGAGGATGATATACGCTGTGGGTTTTTCATAGATAGATTTTATGAGGTTGAGAAATGTTCCCTCTATCCCTATACTTTGAAGGGTTTTGATCAGGAACGGATGTTGTATTTTGTCAAATGCCTTCTCTGCGTCAATTGAGAGTACCATGTGGTTTTTCTCTCTTCTCTTATTGATTTGTTCTATCACGTTGATTGTTTTGCGAGTGTTGAACCACCCCTGCATCTCTGGGATAAAACCCACCTGGTCATGGTGGATAATCTTTCTAATGTATTGTTGGATCCTGTTAGCAAGGATCTTGTTGAGAATCTTGGCATCCGTATTCATCAGCGATATTGGTCTGAAGTTCTCCTTTTTGATGGGGTCTTTGTCTGGTTTGGGGATTAGAGTGATGCTGGCTTCATGGAAAGAGTGTGGAAGTTTTCCTTCCATTTCTATTTTTTGAAAGAGCTTCAGTAGAATAGGTGTTATTTCTTCTTTGAATGTTTGGTAGAATTCCCCAGGGAGTCCATCTGGGCCTGGACTCTTGTTTTGGGGGAGGTTTTTGATCACTGCTTCAATCTCGTTACTAGATATAGGTCTATTCAGATCGTCAATGTCTTCCTGTTTCAGTCTTGGAAGCTTATAGGTTTCTCATTACCTGACTTTAGGCTTTAGTACAAAGCTGTGATTACCAAGACAGCATGGTACTGGCACAAAAACAGAGAAATAGACCAATGGAACAGAGTGGAGAGCCCACATATGGACCCACAAATCTATGGTCAAATCATCTTTGACAAAGCAGGAAAAAATATCCAGTGGAAAAAGGACAGTCTCTTCAATAAATGGTGCTGGGAAAATTGGACAGCTACATAT
>PITA01005165.1:65257-114037 GCA_004023965.1 Spilogale gracilis | reverse complement strand
TCTTTCAAGACACGTCTCCAAAGGCAAAGGAGACAAAAGCGAAAATGAACTTCTGGGACTTCATCAAAATAAAAAGCTTCTGTACAGCAAAGGAAACAATCAACCAAACAAAGAGGCAACCCACAGAATGGGAGAAGATATTTGCAAATGACACTACAGACAAAGGGCTGGTATCCAAGATCTATAAAGAACTACTCAAGCTCAACACCCAAAAAGAAGATGAACACATCAAAAAATGGGCAAGAGACATGAAGAGGCACTTCTCCGTAGAAGATATACAAACGGCCAAGAGACACATGAAAAAATGTTCAGCGTCACTAGCTATCAGGGAAATTCAAATCAAAACCACTCTAAGATACCACCTTACACCAGTCAGAATGGCCAAAATTAACAATCAGCAAACAACAAGTGTTGGAGAGGCTGCGGAGAAAGGGCAACCCTCTTACACTGTTGGTGGGAGTGTAAACTGGTGTAGCCGCTTTGGAAAACAGTGTGGAGATTCCTTAAAAAATTAAAGATAGAGCTACCCTATAACCCTGCAATTGCACTACTGGGCATTTACCCCAAGGATACAGATGTAATAAAAAGAAGGGCCATATGTACCCCAATGTTCATCGCAGCAATGGCCACAATCGCCAAACTGTGGAAAGAGCCAAGGTGCCCATCAACAGATGAATGGATAAAGAAGATGTGGTACATATATACAATGGAATACTATGCCTCCATCAGAAAGGACGAATATCCAACTTTTGTAGCAACATGGACTGGACTGGAAGAGATCATGCTGAGTGAAATAAGCCAAAAAGAGAAAGTCAAGTATCGCATGGTTTCACTTACTTGCGGTGCATGAGGGGTAAACTGGAGGACAGTGGGAGAAGGAAAGTAAATGGGAACTAGGGTAATCTAGGGAGGAAAACGAAACAACAGAGACTTTGGACACAGAAACAAACTGAGGGACTTGGAGGGAGGGGGGTGGAGGGATGGGAGAGCCTGGTGGTGGGTACTGGGGACACCTAAAGCGTGGAGCACTGGGTGTGGGGAATGGGGAATGAATCTTGGAACACTGGAAAAAAAAAATTTAGTAACAATAAAAAAAAAAAAAAAGAAAGAAAGAAAATTACACAGAACTTAGTGTTAATTCTTGGCCCAGTCCTAAACTGTATCACATATGTGCCCCCTCCTAGTGCTGCCATACAATGTCCATGCACAATTCCCATCAGGCTCTCATAAAGAAGAGTTCCTGCAGTATAGGCAGTCCAATTAGATTAGAAAAAAGAAGAGTTTGATCACGTAACTATTCTAATATTCCTAAAGTTGTAAATTGCTGACTTGAACATTAAACCATATGGTGTGAAAACCCACCAACTAAGCTGATTCTGGTTAGTGGTTTGAACAGAGTTCAATTAAACTGACATTCTGGCTCCTAGCATCCGCCCTTACATCTGAACAGGTGAAGCTAACAGAGGAGAGGGCTACTGAATAAAGGAACAGAGTATACTCTGTTATTAAAGTTTACCTGATGTATTAAAAATTTCCACAGAAAGGAAATCATAAGGATGTAGAGAGACAGATTTATTTTAAGGAATCATCTTACTTGATTGGTCAAGGCTATGAGTCTAAAATATGCACAGGGAGTCAGGAGGCTGGAGTCCCAGGTGGGTCTATAGTTCAAGTCCTAAGGTTGTCAGTGGCAGAATTCATTCTCATTCATGAGAGGTCAGTCTTTTCTTCCTTCAAGACCATCAACTAAATAGATGAGGCCCACCTGCATTATGGAGAGCAATCTGCTCTACTTGAAGTCCATTGATTTTAATGTTAATCTCATCCACATAAAACACCTTAACAGAAACATCCAGAATCATTTCTGACTAAATATTTGGGCACCAGGGCTCAGCCTAACTGACACATGAAATTGATCATCACACTCTGTATATGTATTTACTCTTCTGTTTCATCTGTTAGATTGAAGAAGCAAGGGGTCTAAGAGTGACTTTGCTGCCTTTGAAAGTTGAAGTACCTAGTTCTTGGCCCCTAACAGGTGCTCAGTAAATGTTTATTACCTTGACATACTTTTGGCCTTGACTTTTTACTTTGTTAAGCTACGGCACAGAATAACATTAAGATTCCCTTGTGCAGTTACCTAGTGAATGGTATCCATTATTTAGGGACTGAATTAAGTCTCCCCCAAATTCACATGCTGAAATCCTAACCCCCATATGACTTTATTCGGAGATAGGGCATTAGAGAGACAATGAGGGCTAAATTAAGTCATAAAGGTACAGCCCTCTAATCTAACAGGTGTCCTTAGGAGAAGATGAAGAGACATTAAGGATACATGCACCCAGAGAAGAGGCCACATAAGAGCACAATGAGAATACAGTCATCTTCAAGTCAAAGGATAAAGGCCTCAGGAAAAACCCTGCCAACACCTTGATATTGGACTTCTGGCCTCCAGAACAGTGAGAAGAAACATTTTTGTTGTTGAAGACATCCAGGCTGTGGTATTTTTTTTTATGGCAGCCCGAGCAAGCTAATCCACTCTCCAATCCATTCTACCTTACTTCATTCACAAACTATTCCAGACCTGGCTCTTGGTCAAAGTAAGGACCTGTAACAGTGGAGGTGAAGAAAGTATGGTTGGTTTCAACTACGTAGAGAAGCTATGATGCACATGTGGACTAGACAGAAACTACTATGAGGCCGCTGGGAGGAAACTAAATGTTTAAAGGAGGTGGATGCACACAGATTAGCTTCCTTCCCAAACGTGCAGAATACTATATAGGTTTTCATTTTCTCAAAGAAATAAATGGCACTTACCCCTTCCCTAAAGTGCTTTTATTTCTTAAATGTAAACACTTTAGGAGTTCCAGAAATATCAGTCATTCACTCCTCAGTCTAAATTTGTTTTATCTGCTTTCTCAAAGAACTGAAATCTAAGGAGTAAGAAGACAAGAAAACCTGAATCAAAAGAACTGTAGTGGGGTGATTTAGAGGAAAATTTCATGAAATCTGAATTTAAAAATATACTAGGGATTCTAGGCTCTTCTTCCAAAATTTACCAAGGGTTGTCCTTACTATCCTCTGCATCTTAGAAACAAGCTAGAGTTAAAGACCTTCAAACAAACAAGTTTTCCTGACCATTATATTTCTGCCTTTCACAATAAAGCCAGTGAGAACCTCAATGCTACTGTATCTCCTTTAAACATTGCTTTTTTTCTCATTATTCCTCTAAAGTATCTATGTCAGCCTGTTTTCCCTCCACAGTATTTTTGTCCAAAAATGCTCTTGTGTCCCAGCCCTCCTTAACCACCTGAACCTATCATCTTTGAAGGAACAGTTGAACTATTAGAAATGCTGCAAAGCCTTCCATTCATTTCACATTTAAAATATAAACACAACAACTTTTGTCTTTACATATATTAGTCCTGACCAACTGATTAGATAAGAAGTTCTTTTACCTTGGGGAACATTTTGCACATTTAACTTGTGGACCACCTAAAGCACTGATTGAATCTGAAAACACACAAGTCTTCAAGATCTCTGCACTGATTAATTAGTGGGTGAGTGAGTGATTAAGAGCCTGTGCGTTCTTTAAGCATAAATGTCATGCTCATGAGGTTTGGTATGTGAGTATACACTACATAGCATGCCTGGTATATAAAGAAACAGGACACCAAAGAATTCATAAAGGTTATGAAACTGACTTTATGTATTTTGGCTTTTGATTTTATACAGATTTCTGCCCCCAACAAGGACCCGTATGAAAGGCTAATATTCTCTGGAAACAATCCAATCCTTCATTCAAAAAATCTTATGTAACTATTAGTGTCATTGACTCTAAGAGATCCTGGAAATACAATAGTGTGTATGTTGGGGGACAGGGATGGTGACAAGGATTAGCAGGACATAACATCTGCCTTCATGGAACTTGCAGTCAAGGGAGATGACAGCCATTATTGAAAAATCATGCAAATGAGGACAGTGGCCTATGCCACTCCCTATTGCCTTTTCCTCAATCCACCTTTCCATTCATATCCTGGTGTAATCATGAAGTCCTGCCAAGGGAGCTGTGATCTGTAAGAGCATAAGCAGTGGGATTTGGTCAGTGTAATAGGCAGCATCTAAAATGGTCTCTAGTGATCCCTACTTTTTGGTGTTCATGCCCCAGTGTGTGAGCTGATGTAGGGACTTGCATCTAATAAAGATAATACAGCAAAATTAAGTTTGAAAGACTATGCTTTCTCTCTCACTTGTGCTCTTTCTCTGGTTTGCCTTGCGTACCCACTTTGGTGAAATGAGCTACCATATTATGAGCAGCCCTGTGGCAAGGAATGGAGGGCAGCCTCCGAGTGACAGCAACAGTTGTTCAGTGTGAGGGACCGAATCCTGCAGAAACCATGGGAGTGTGCTTAAAAAGCAGATCCTCCCCCAGCTGAGCCTTGAGATGACTACAGCCTTGACCTACACCTAGACTGCAGCCCTGTCGTGTCCTCGAAATGGGAGGATCCAGCTGGGTTGCACCTGGATTTCTAATCCACACAAACTTTGAGATAATAAATAATTTTTACTTTAACCAAGTTTGGGCATAATATGTTATACACATTAGATAACTAATATAGTCAACAATGTTAGAGAAGACTTTTCTGAGGATTTCCTTCATATTTCACCATAGGCATTAAAATATAGATTTCAATAGAAAAAAAAATTTTTCACAAAAAGTAGTGCATTGTGATAAAGCTGGGGGTAAAGAAATAAGGATTCAAGCTTTAGCTCAGAACCTAAATAGGGATGGGAACTTGGATGGACAAATACTATTGCCCATACATTTCTTCTTCTGAATTTGCTCTTTCCTAAACTAAAGGAAAGGATTAGTTAAGGCTTAACATTCCTCCCAGAGCTAAAAGTCCCTGCTCATGTGAAAATTTAGTTCATAGTCACAAAGATAATCCTGTATTTCAGGTCAGTATAATTTTCTTTTGACCTGGATTCTTTTGTCATTCTTTTATGTTGGGCCAACTTTCTAACTCTATATTCTCTAGCAGAGCAGTTTTGCGTGTCTTCTCATCTTACTCTTTTTGCTCAGCTTTTATATTCACATCAAGATTTCAAATCAACAAATTATGACAAAGAACCAGCATGCCTTGCCACAACTGCTTTCAAAAATAGTTTTAAAAATTCTGTACTTATTAGTGTACTAATGTACACTAAGTCTTGGAAAGGTGGTTTCTATATTCAAAGCATTTTGTCTAAAAACAAAAACTTAGACCTCAGTTGCATTGCCTCTTAATAAGACAGATAATAGAAAGTGGGGGAAATGGCATAATCTATTCACAACAGATGTTTTAACATATTTAAACAACTTGGTTGATATATCTTTTGGTGTTATTTTAGATAAATGAAAGCACAACTGAATTACTATACTAAAATGCCTTATACCAATGGTTGTGAAAGAAGAAAAACGTATCTTCTATGACTAAAGGTGATAATTTAGTCTGATTAAAAAATAGCTTAAGAGGAAATACCTGGAGTGCCTGGCTGGCTCAGTCAGTGGAGCTTCTGAGTTTGGCTCAGGTCATGATCTCAGGGTCCTGGGATCAAGCCCTGTGACAGGCTCCTTGCCTCTCCCTCCTCCTCTCCTGCTAAAGCTCATGTTCTTTCTCAAATAAATATCATCTTTAAAAAAAAAAAAAAAAAAAAGAGAGAAAAGTGGGGCACCTGGGTGGTTTAGATGGTTTAACGTTGGCTCAGGTCATGATCTCCGTGTCTGGGGATCAAGCCCCATGTTGGGCTCCCAACCCAGTAGGGAGCCTGCTTCTTCCTCTCCCTCTCTCTGCCTCTCCCTCTGCTTGTATTCTCTCTCAAATGAATAAAATCCTAAAAGAGATAAAGAGAGAGATAAAAAATATCTAATCTTTCAGAACACCATTTATTCTTTTCTATACAAATGGAGCTTATCTGTGTTTGTTTTTTCTGTCTTGAGTACCTTAATTGGAAGATACATGGCAGGTGGTTTAACCCTAAGACATGAATTTATTTATAAATCTTAATATATAGTTAGGCTAAGAAATTTTGTATACCCAGTTCCCCATTAGTGTCTGCACACTACAATAGAAGGAACTCTGTTAGAACTGGTTCATCTTTTTGATTGAGTAGAATGGGGCAAAACAAAAATTGGTGTTACTACTTCATCATGAAGAAAATAATGTGTCATTGAAAGCCTCCAAGTCTGGATATGAGCCTGGGTCTAATCACAAGTATGTGCTCTAAACATTCCTTTCCCCTGCATACATATATGCTTCTCTCTTCAGACTCACAAAGTTTCTGCTGAACTGGCAAGACAGTTCAGTATCAAATGTTGTTTAACAATTTTTTTTGCATTGCAATATAAAGAAAAAGCTAAGAATACACTATGGTTCCCAGTTAGTCCCATTATCAAGTCCTCATTAAATTTGCAGGCTATCAATCAAATAATGAGTGTTGGAAATACTTGCAATAATTACATTACATGTGTTTTCATCATGTGATGTTTATTACATCAAATCAACTGTCAATTTAATGATGGGTTAAAATGGTAAAAATGAAAAATCATGGTTATTTTACAAACAAAGAATATAAAAATATAAAAGAACAATTTTAGAGAGATCTTTGGAACACTTCATTAGCTTTGTTAATTCTCATGAGAACAAGAATTTAAATGGTTTTACTATACAATATGCTAAAAGTTATTCTTAACTCTGTTATAGAAATTTTAGGAGCATAAATACTTTATTGAGTGGACTCAGACATGAAACACTTTGAGCAAACAATCTGGGGATAATCCCTACTCCAAGCCAAGGAAAAAAGTTGAATGGAAGGGCCATACCATCATAACAAGACTCTAGATGCTAACAACAGATGATACAGTCCATTTGTTTATTCTCTCAACCATACATTCATTTATTCACTTACTCATCAACACTGAATGCCTTCTCTGTACTAAGTACTGAGCTTGGTACTGGGGTTTCAATAGTAAGTTTCATATTTGGTCATGATTAAAGTCTAGTGAGGAATATAGTCAAGCAAACCACATTTGACACAGAAGCAATTACAGAGATATTGGAGATATTGGAGAATCTGATAATAATTATAGACGCCCTCCCAAGAAAATGCATGTTCTAATTACTCTAAAATTTAGAGGTTTCCAGGACCCTCAAACATTCACCCACAGACCACTTAAATGTTACCACAGAGTGAGAACATCTGGTTTACAGAGTCTCACTGATTTGTATCTGTGGTGTCCAACTACAGGACGGCAACATAAAAAAGTGTTCAGTGACATGTGAACATTTGCTGCAGGTATAGTATTCTGTGGATGAACCCACCATTGCAGTGGCCAGCTGCCCGTTGTGGAAGGCAAATTCTAGAGACTCACCATACTCAGCCTGAACTTCAGCAATAATGGCCCTGTTTTGTTTATATAATTATCTGTTTATAAACAGCTGGTCCAAGAAGCAAAAAGATTATTTTTATTTACCTTGTTGCCAAACCAGGTCTTCCATTAGGATTAATTATAAGTTAAGGAGAAAAGACAGTCAAATAAAATTGGCTATTATAAAGTATGTCCTTGCCATAGAAGCAAATACTCCAGTGGTTTTCTGGATTCATTCAAAGCTAAATGAAGACCTTTTCCTCTTTTTTTTTTTTTTTTTTTACAACTTAAGTCTCTATGTTTAAACACTTTTAAAGTTGCTAATATAGAGGCCATTAATTAAAAAAATAACCAAAGAACAGTAAAATAACTTTTTAGTTGTCAATTCAAATCTTCCATAAATTTAGTTAATAAAAAGAAGGTATCCTTGCCTTTTTTTCCCCAAATTAACTTTAAAAATCCAATTGAAATGAACTTAGGAATAGATTTAGTCACTCCTGAAAATGAAGCTGAGGTTTCAATCTAAAATATCAAGGAATAACTGATTTATGCAAATGCTTCTTTCTGAAGGCAACTGATTAAATGAAAGAGATTTATTTTACAGGCTGAGAAATTGTGATTCGAGTTGATACAAGAGGAACCTGAGTCCATAGGAAAAATAACAGAGTTCCGTAGACAAAGCTACCCAACTCTATCAAGTCTGCTAGTTTTACTAGTGAACACTTTTGTTTCAAATTTAATTCAACAGGCATAGACTTAAAGAAAAAATAAACCAAAACATTATTTTATTTTCACACTATTATTTCAACCACTTATCATTCATTTATCCACTCATCCAATTTAACAGGTAAGTTCTGTACAGTGTGTTTAAGGAATGGTAAGAAGACCTGGCTGGAGTAGTGAACTAGGTAGGTGGTACAAGGACAGAAAAGATGCAGGCAAGAGTCCCTCCAAGAGGCCTTGATGATGTAGAGCAGAGTTCATATTATCTTACAAATGCAAGATTAACCTATTCAAATGTTTCAACTAAAGAAGTGATAGACACATTTTAATTCAATCTACTCTTTTAAAGCTCAACCTGCCCACTTTAATAAAACTGCTTGACAAGCTCTACCAAAACATACCTTGAATTTTCCTTTCTCTGTGCTCACAAATTATTTCCATTTGGAAATCCTGATTTTTAAAACAATTAACCATTTATGATTATAAAATTAATTATAAATTATATATATTTACTTATATAATATATATTTATTTGGAGACACACCGAAGTCAGAAGATTTTAAGAACAATCTAGACTCTTAATTGCCATGAGTAGGTTGCTGTGAAAATTCATTTTATATGGCTGACTCTAAGGGCCTGTTGAATTGTGGCTATCTTCCCAAACTGGCTACAAAACCTTTTATTATCTAAATACTGTTTTCCTCACAGTTCTTCTCTCAGGGTCATGGTATTGTCTTTCTTTGCCCTACTGCCCCTTCTTATCTTTTATTACTGACATCAGCAAATTTTCCATGTAACCAAATTTATCAAGGAATTTATGCTAAAGACTATGGAGGATATTGCAAATGGTATGAAGAAAAAAAGTCTCAGGGGAGAAACAGAGAAAGGAAAAAAATCACAATTAAAATTTGGTTTGGGCAAAGGCGTATACAAGAAAATGCGTAAAAATAATATTTACTGTGTGACTACCACTGCCAGTGACTTTATAAGGCAGATGTGCACTTGTTGAACACCAAATATAAGTTACAGCAATTAAGAGCTAACATTAGCATATGATTACTAGAGAGCAAGCAATGTGTAATGTAACTCATGTAATCCTTCTAACAGCTCTGTAAGTCAGAGAGGGGTACTCTCTTTATCCCATTCTATAATGGAGGAAACAGGCAATCTGGCTCCAGAGGTAGAATACTTCACCTAGAATCTTCTCAAACTTCTATAAGACTAAAAATCACTTGCACAACATGTTAAACAGAAACATGAATATTACATTTTTGGTAGATTCTGAGGTGAGGCCAAGGGCCATGAGTTTTTACAAACTCATAAACCACCATCACTCCCACCACATTGCCATCACCAAACCATCATGATAACCCAAATGATTCAGACTCTGATATTGATGACTCTTCAAACATATTTGAAAACTCCTGTATTGTGATACCTCATATCCTCCAGCACTGTTAATTAAAGTTCATGTGCACATCCCATCTGGAGATCCTGATACATGCATATTCTAACTCAATAGCTCTCACAAGAGCCTACATTTCTAACAAATGTAGAGGAGATGCCAGTGTGGCCATTTTAAGAATCACATTTTCAGTAGCCAGGACCTACTACAGTATCAGAAAATTTAGGATTAAAATGATAAGAAATATAATTCTTTTCCATACAAAAATGTGTGGTCTCCATCAACAAAATGAAAAGGCAACCTAATGTTTGGGAGAGAATATCTGAAAAGAACTCAGACAACTCAGTAGTGAAGAAAACAATCTTATTTAAAACAGGCAGAGGACCTGAATAGACATTTTCCCAAAGACATATGGAAGGCCAACAGACAAATAAAAAGATCCTCAACATCACTCGTCATCAGGGAAACGCAAATCAAAACCACAATGCAATACCACACTTGTCAAATGGCTATCATCAAAAAGACAAGTAATAACAAGTGTTGGCAAGGACATGAGAAGACAGAACCCTTGTGCACTGTTGGTGGAAATGTAAATTGGTATAGCCACCATAAAAAACATTATGCTGGTTCCTCAAAAAATTAAAAACAGTATACCTTATGAACTAGCAATTCTTTGGGGCATTTATCTGAAGAAAATGAAATAACTCAAAAAGATATATGCGCCCTAATATTCTAGGCAGCATTATTCACAATAGCCAAAATATGGAAACAATTTAAGTATCCACCAATGGATGAGGGGATAAAGACAATACAGTGTGTGTGTGTGTGTGTGTGTGTGTGTGTGTGTGTAATGTGATATTATTCAGCCATAAGAGAGAATGAGAAAGAAATCTTACCATTCGCACAACATAGATAGACCTTGAGGGGATTATACTATACGTCAAAGAAAGATGAAAACTGTATGATCTCACTTTAATGTTAAATAATTTATTTTTTATTTATTTTTTATTTTTACTTATTTTTAAAAGATTTTGTATTTATTCATTTGCTAGAGAGAGAAACAAAGACAGTACAACTGGGGAGGAGAGGGGCAGAGGGAAAGGGAGAAGCAGACTCCTCGGGGAGCTGGGAGCCTGACATGGAGCTCGATCCCAGGACCTGGAGATCATGACCTGAGCAGAAGGCAAACACTTAACCATCTGAGCCACCGAAGTGCCCCTAAAATAATTTTTAAAAAAACAAGCTCATGAATACAAAACAAACAAACAAACACCCTGAAACAGTTTGGTGATTGCCAAAGAAGGGGCAGGGCTGGGCAAAATGGCTAAAGGAGGCCCCTTCCAATTACAAAATAAATAAATCATCAGGCTGTAATAGACTTATATAGTGACTATAGTTAATAATACCGTATTGCACATTTGAAACTTGCTGGATGGGTAAATCTTAAAAGTTCTTATCACAAAGGAAAAAAATTGAAACTATGTAGGGTGACAGATGTTCACTAGACTTATTATAGTGATCCTTTTGCAATATATACAAATCAAATCATTATGTTATATACCTGAAACTAACAAAACTATGTCAATTATACTTCAATTTTTTTAAAAAAGAATTTTATCATCTAGAGAAACAGATGGAGATATAGCCATATGCTTTGGGAACATGAGGCATATGAAGGGGGAAGTGAAAGAAGATTTACAAGAAAGAGACACTTAAGCTGAGATTTGAAGGAAATAATATTCAGTTGCACACTCTTCAGGAATTTACTACTAACAAAAGACATGAGGCAAATAAAAAAATAACTAAAACAAGTAATTTAAGGCAAGTATTTCTATACTACAAACACTGTAGACCTTCAAGGAAAGACAGATTACTTTTGATTCTCTCTTACAAACATCCACTATGCTTACTAATGGTTTTATATCAGTTTACCAAGATGTCTTCCCCAGCGGACAGAGTCCCTGGGGAGCGGGAACCATCATATTCACAGTAGCATTAATATTCATCACTTTGGCTCATTATAATACACATTTTACAAATAGATGTTGAGTGATCATTGCAGACTTCAAGAAAGAGGTAGGTTTGTAGTCTATGTAAATATTCCAAATATAAATGCGCTTAAGCATCAGTATTCCAAGTTGGAGAAACAGTGTGAGAGGCCATATTACTGCTAATGTTCTATTATCTCTCATTTTGAACACTTGTGGATGTCACAGAATGAGACCGAACTCTCCGTGTTAAGCCTCAATAACACAAGTATATATCAAAGACAACAGTACCAAACTTTATTTGATGAAAGACCTTAAAAGATCATGACTTGCCATGAAAAAGAACAAAATCCTGCCATTTGCAAGGATGTGGATGGAACTGGAGGGTATTATGCTGAGCAAAATAAGTCAGTCAGAGAAAGACAATTATCATACAATCTCTCTGATATGAGGAATTTGAGAGGCAGGGTGGGGGCTCATGGGGGGGTAGGCAGGGGGAAAATGAAACAAGATGGGACCAGGAGGGAGACAAACCATAAGAAACTCTTAATCTCAGGAAACAAACTGAGAGTTGCTGAGGGGTGGGGGTGAGAGGGAGGGAAAGGGTTGCTGGGTTATAGAAAAAAATAAAATGAAAATAAAAATGAAAAAAGATCATGTCTTTTGTTGATTTCTAGATATTGTCACAGATAACAGCACTGCTGCTCAGACAGGTACAAAGTCAATCCTTTCTTATTCAAGGCTTCTGATAAAAATATAAACCCTGGACAGGGCACCTGGGTGGCTCAGTGGGTTAAAGTCTCTGCCTTCGGCTCAGGTCATGATCTCAGGGTCCTGGGATCAAGGCCAGCATGGGCATCGGGCTCTTTGCTCAGTGGGGAGCCTGCTTCCTCCTCTTTCTCTGCCTGCCTCTCTGCCTACTTATGATCTCTCTGTCTCTGTCAAATAAATAAATAAATAAATAAATAAATAAATAAATAAATAACCTTTTAAAAAAACCAAAAAAACAAAAAAAACAAAACTGGACTAACGTTTTGGTTGCAATCTTTTGAGAGACCATAAAAGAGAAGATCCAACTAAGCCATGATCAGGTTCTGTCCCACACAATTTGTGATATAGTAAGTATGTATTATTTGAAGCCACTAAGTTTCAGACTAGTTTGTTATACAGTAATAGACAGATAATACAAATGGCATATGTATGTAAAGCACGTTCTGTTTCCCTGTGAATTTCTCTCCATTTAATCTAAGGTGACTAAGTTCCTGCTACTTAAAAACAAAAGGGCTACAGATGTGACACAGAGAAGAGTTATTTATTTCTGCCTAAACACACACAAAAAAGTTTTTTTACAAAGAGGACACTTGTATTGGAATTTAAAAATAGGTAAAATTTTACCAAGCCATGAAGACACAAGCACAGTCAACAGGAGAAAGATGATGGTTGAAAGCATAAAAGTAGTAACTTTTTCAACATTTTATTCCTTCAGTTACTATTCAGGAGATGGCATATGACCCGCAGTCGCAAGAATGGGGGAGAAGCATCAGGAGAATACACCGAAAAGGTCAATTTAGAAATACATTTTGAACAGCTTTGAGACAGGCTAGGGAGATTAAACATGTTTCTAAATGACAATGAAAAACTGGGCTAAAGATATGGTAATAAGAATTGAAAAAAAGAGGTGAGATCAGGAAAAGACATTTCTGAAATAGAATCAGGAGGGTTTGCAGTTCATATATTGAGTTAGCACTCTCCAGTATGGTTCCCAGATATATAAAACAAAGACAGCTTTAAAAAGTGGGATACTTTGAGTTTGAAGTACCCATCTAAGTGACAATATTCAGGAAGCAGGGAGAGATATATTTTTGGCAGTACCGGTATGTCAGAGATTAAGTGAAGATAATAAAGTGAGTGAAATTTTAAAGTGGAAAGAGACAAAGAATGATACGGAAACTTGAGCCATACCAACAACCAAAAATAGATTCAAAATAGTGTGTCAAGGATGCTGAGAAATAGGAGTAGCAGTTGCCTGAAGGAGGTCATCACTATAACTTCTATATGTGTCAAAAGTATGAGTTTTGAGAAAAGATCCTTAGATGCTGTAACTGGGACAGTATTCTTGACCACTGAGAGCAATTTCAACAGAAGGGCAAATTCAGCCTTCTATACATAGAGAAACATCTAAGGGATTGAGGTGGGCAGCAATGAGTGAATTTAATCTTTTTAAAGAGGTTCATGATAAAAGGAAAGGGAACTTGTGAACAAATAAATGTAAGGCAAGGGTATTTTGTTTTTCTCCTTTAAATTTAGTTTGTGTGTAATTTTGTGTAATGAGAGAGAGAGTGAGGCATAGTCAAAATCAGAAGAGAAGGAATCAGTCCAGAGAAATAGAAGATGTTCTAGAAAGAGAGAATCAATAATGGCGCAAAGTCACAGAAGAGATGGGAGTAGATGAAAGATCATTTTCTTTTCTTTTTTTTTTTTTAAGATTTTATTTATTTGACAGAGAGAAACACAGCCAGAGAGGGAACACAAGCAGAGGGAGTGAAAGAGGGAGAAGCAGGCTTCCTGCCAAGCAGGGAGCCCGATGTGGGACTCGATCCCAGGTCTCCGGGATCATGACCTGAGCCAAA
The DNA here is from genome assembly GCA_004023965.1 of Spilogale gracilis. Lineage (NCBI taxonomy): Eukaryota > Metazoa > Chordata > Mammalia > Carnivora > Mephitidae > Spilogale > Spilogale gracilis. Next base: position 99,883 of record PITA01005165.1, on the reverse strand, counting down.
AGCAGTTGCTTAACCAACTGAGCCACCCAGGCGTCTGAAAGATCATGTTCTTACATGCGACTAATCGAAGTAAGAATTGGTAAAGGAATGGTTTGGTGCGGTGGATAGGGGAGGAAATTTGATAAAGCCCATTTTATTCCAACAAGACCAAAAGTTCATCTTTTAATGATGAAGTTTTAAGGGTGGTTTGAAGAACATAAGAAAAATGATCATCATTCCTGTCAGAAACAAGAAAAGGAACTGATGAGGATAAAGTAGCCAAACAAAAGTCTTTTTAAAATAGATTTTACCAGACTGCTTTACAGGGGTTGAAAGGAAAGTTTTACAGACTTATAGTTTGAAATTAGATAGATCCAAAGGGGCAGATTATTCTGAAATATGCAAATATCAAAGAATCTTAAAAACCATCTTTTCTTAGGTCCCAAACACCCTCAATTACAAAGCACCTCATCAATTAAATGACAGCTTTAAATGACAAAAGAAATTTTAATTGTGCCTGATGAAATTCTTTTGTAATCAGAATAGTCCAGGTTATAGAAATATGAAAATATATTTGAGGAAATGCATTCATCTCCTTAAAGAGACAGGTCTTCTCTTTGAATCCCTTTATATTCTCAGCAGATTCTACTAGTGAGTAGTATCCTTCTAAATTTATTTTGATATATAAGTTCTTGCTGATCCATAATTTTTCATTCCAATAAGACGAGGTCCTGATGGTAACTAACAATGAATAGAATGAGAAAGAAATGTCACTTCTCTTATTTTGGAATGGCAAACAAACGTTTCTAAAGAAGGTTCATTTTGAACATTAGTAACTTGAGATTTGTGATCATGTACTTACAGCATTAAAAGAAAGTTCATTTTTTTCACAATACAAAGGGAAAGACTTACTGAAGCAATAGTCTAAAGGCAATTGCAAGAAAAGCATTTTACCTGGGTGGGCACGACCTATTTTAAAGTACCTCAGATGCAACAATGAGTATGAAAACATGGTATGTTTTAATTACACACCCATGGCATGTATTCTTAAGATTATGCATAAGAGGTCACTATTGGGCAATAACTTTGAAATCCCAAATTGAACTACCACAACAAAGACTTAAAAGTAATAAATCTATTTCCTTAGAGTTTACTGTGATTGAGTCTATATTTTATTTCAGAGGCTCTTCCCCTGGCTTATTCTGTAATAATAAGAAGGGGAGTTCTTCCTGGATAGGTCAGTGCTCTGAAAGATCTACACACACACACACACACACACACACACACACACACACACACAACCACACACACACCTCTCCAGTGGCTGTGGCCCCTGACCCTTCTATCTTATTGTCCAACACAAAGGCTGCCATAATGGTCAATAATTCTGATATAGTCTTGTGACCTCATACCTAAAATCTGCTCCTCAGTCTTGCCTCATTTGTACTATCTTCCTCAAATTTCCTTTTCAGATTTGTCCCCTCAAAACTATTTTAGCTCTTACTGGATATCATAGTCTGAGGTCCTCAAGGTGGATCTGTCCTGCCTTCCAAGGGTTCAGATCAGGCCTCTAGGGCTCACTTAGACGTGAGCTCCATGAGAATACATACAGTGGTTTATGTGTATGAGAAACTCAATTAATAACTAAATAAATAACAAACATATACTGTCTGGGCCCACAACCAAGGTTTCTGCTTGTCCACGTAGGAAATTCAGACAAGTTCCTGCTTTTCTAGACTACTTGCCCCCTGGTACAAAATCAGCATTGACTTCTGTATCCGTAGGATCACACTGCAATTAGATTAGCATGATTTCTGGCCCACTTTGCTTCCAATAACTCCAGAACGGATTTAAGGTTTTTGGTATCTGATGGTGATTAGCAAAAATAACTGAATGCCATTTCCAAGAGACTAGAATATCAAAATCTCTGAAAGACTAGCGTGATTGATTAGTCCTTCTGCTTGTGTGACCTGAAAGGTACCTTTGTGGGATGTGAACCCTGACTGCTTTTAGATATTCATGTCCTGAATCATCAGTTTAAGCCTGTTGAAACCTTTGAAGCTTCTCCAACAAAAGTTTCCTGGAATTTTTCAAACAATTCAGAATGTTAGTGTCTTTGGTGAACTTTACAAAGAGAGAGAGAGAGAGAGAGAAGAGGGTCATGTAATTCAGTGCTCAGAACTGATGAGTGCTGTACTTCAAAGAAAACATATCTCTTCTGATGAGCCTGACAAGAAGCACCAAGATAGTAATCTGTACCTGGAAATGTGGTTAGTGAAACAGAGTTCAACTTGATTTCTTCCCTAAAGAATGTCATCTCCATCTGGAGCCTAGAAATGTGAGCTCTTCATGGAGAATATCTTTTTAAAGAGCACAACAATCAGGGAAAATGTCATCTTCATTAATCATCCTTTCATATAATAGAGTCAACTGTAAAAATTATATTAAGTCTAATTTCCTGAAGAGATGAGGGGAACCATGGAGTTTAAGCGACCATCAGACCTAAATGTTAACTAAAGCAGAGCCTTTCCTCATGCACCCCAGACTGGGATGACTCCTGCCATTTTCTCCTTTTTCTCCATTCTCCCCTCCCTCCACCACACCAAAGGAAGGAACAAAAGCAAAGAGAAAATGGACAATGGTCCTTAAATGAAAAGACCAATTCAGAGAGAAAAGAGCAGTCTAAATATCCTCTATTTTATCAAACAGGATTTATTTTCTGTCTACCAGAAGTACTATAAATATTAATGTAAAAATAATCTATGACAAATTCTAACTTGTATATTCTCTTCTGATGTCAACAAAAAGGAAATAGTTTAGTGCAAATGCCTAGAGATATGTAGAACTGGAAACAGCTTTTCAATCCATTGACAGTGTTTCCAGAGGCAAAAACACAAGTTTTATTTAAGCTTACTTTTCAGAGTCATCTTTAAATAGCATCAGGACTGTTATCCATATGTTACTGGCTTTTTAAGTTCAATGACCAATTGTTTACATAATGAAAAATCAATTGAAATATTAGCACAGAACAGAAAAATTGATTGAAAAATGAGCAAAGCAAAGATGCAACTTATTGCCAAAAGGACCAAACACACATAACACACACACACACACACACACATACCAAGAATCACACCTACAACAAAAAATGTTTATTATAGTGCAATCAATAAAAAACAGTAACAGATTCAATAAAACATGAGTATATACATAAAAGTATATTTTTGTTTTGCAACCTTTTTCTGTAAAAGACAAGACATTAAATATCCAAGATTTTGTGGGCAATAGGCTCTCTCCAATTAGTTAACAACTCTGTGTTGTAATGTGAAGGCAGCCATACATAGGCACCCAAAAATGTATGGCAAGGTTCTAAAAATCTTTATTCACAAAAATAGGCATCAAGTCACATTTAGCCTGGGGACCACAGTTTCCTATCCTTTATTTATAAGGATGCATGAAATTGTCAGGCAAGCAGTACACACTTGCTAAAATTTGAGTGAATAAGTCAGTAAAATATGAATAGAAATTTTGAACACATACACACATGTATTTCAACAAGGAGTAATGGTTTCATTTGATATAACTAAATAATAGAATCTGAATTTTACAACTGGAAGTGACCTTAGGAATATCTAAATATCAACCCATTAATTTTATAGTTGAGGAAACTGAAGCTAAGAGCATTTAAATGGCAGGTACTACGTTATACTTTTTTTTTAAAGGAAGAACACATATCAAAAAATCCTAAATCAATAAGTTTTTAAGTGCCAAAATAAAACTTCCATATATGCAGTGATAAGGAATATTATTGTCATGGTATTTTGTTTATGGTAAAGACAAGCAATAATTTAGTGTCTCTCTGTTATGATTTTTGTGTGTGTGTGGCTTTACCACATTTGCAATAAACTATATTACTTAGGGAAATGACTTTTATTTAACAAAAGCACTAAAGTGAGTTTTGGTCAGTTATCATTATGAGCACAATTGTCAGGCAAAGAGGCTCAGTTTTATCTGAGTAAGATAGGATCTACTAATGTTTATCACCCATTTTCCCATTCTATGACTGATATTTTGGGTTACCAAACACGTAAGTCATTTTATTTACCTTGTGTTTGTTCTGCTATTTTCTGAAGGAGGACTGCATATAAAATAGAGAGATTATACAGATACAGATACCAAAATCTATAGCAACAAAAAGTGTTTCTATTTCTACTTAATGACGATTAAGGAAAAGGGAAAACCTCAGTTATGGATCAAATACTGGGAGAGTTTTAAGGATCAATGCACACAAAGGTAATGCTATTTTGTCATTGCATTCGTGTTGCATGGTATTTTAGGAAGAACAGAGGAAGATCTAAGGAGTGGTTACTAGGGATGGAACAAAGCCTAGTCCAGTCTTGTTAAGAACAGACTGATGGATATCAGATGTTAAACCTTCTCCTAAATAACTATCACTATTTCATTTTCTTCTTTAAAACATTTCGTGTTAGAATGTTCATAGGTCATGGAAAGACAGGGAGACCAATTAACTAAGACAAAGTAAATATCCTAAGGAAGAAACAAATATGACGAAGTCAAGGTTAAGAATATGTGTAAACTTACATAAATTTGTTTATCTGAAAGAGAAGTAACCCTAAGGACAAAAACATCATGATGTGGCAGAACAGTAGTTTGCCAGGCCATGTTGCTACAAAGGAAGTAGGTAATTCCGGGAGAGAAACGAAACAGGAGAGACTTGGGACACAGAAACAAACTGAAGGACTTGGAGGGAGGAGGTGGGGGGATGGGAGAGCCTGGTGGTGAGTACCGAGGGCACCTATTGCATGGAGCACTGGGTGTGGGGCATGGGCAATGAATCTTGGAACACTGAAAAAATAAAATAAATTTAAAGGCAAAAAAAAAAAAAAAAGAATAGTAGTCTGCCAGTCAAGGTAAACAACCTTGAACTAAACACTATTCTTCCTGTTCTTCCGTTTTGTAATTCTTGAAAGGCAGGTTTGGACTAGATGCTCTGTAGGTTTCCTAGAGGTCCATAATTTTAATTGTGTCTGCTTAGACACTTTGCATTTTCTAAATAATTACCCAAATTAAACCTTATCTGAACTCAAGGTCATAAGAGATCACGGAAAGGGGAGATGTGAAGCCACTGAACATTGCACATTTATCTTTCATGAGAAAATGACTTTTAACCAGGATAAAATTCAACAAGAATTTTAAATCACAAACTAAAGGACAACTCAACATAACATGTTAAAAGCTGTGAATGAATTAATCATGTTTGGAGAAGTTCCTAAGCCAACAGGTAATGCTTCGTTTTGCAAGGTAACACATTCTTCTGATTAATGTTGCCAGACAACAAGGACTGCATGATAATAGAATGAAATCCCGTTAGTCCATTCAGGTATTACACTGTCATTGTAGATTAGAATACTAAATTTGGGACAGAATATCTCTGAAAATTTTTAACTGAGTAAGGTAGTGATGTTTTCTCTCTGCAGAAAATTCACTGACCATGTACTCTTGGACTAACAGCTCTGAAAACCAACATGTATCTTCCAAAGTTTTAATTCAAGCAGAATTAGTACAGACTTCTAATACTCACAAGAATCAGTCAAGTACAAAACTACTGACTGATATGGCTACCTCCTGTAAATTGTAAATTACTATTTCTAGAGGGCGACTTTCACAGTTTTATTTAATCAAGGGAAGAGATGATACACTTTTGTTTGCTTGTTCAGCAAATATATACTGAACATAAACTGTATGTCAAACATATATGGTGTTCTGGTATTCGCTACAACATCCAGAAAACTACTTGGGGAGAAAAAACACTTTTGTTTCTATCAGACCTAGGTATTTAGTCACATGATTTTTTTTTTTCTTTTCTTGTGACTAACAGTTTTCTTCTTTTACTGTTTAGCTTAACGAAGACTTCAATTTACCAGTATCTTTAAAACATAGATGGAAAATTCTCCCTCCATACAGTGGAGAATTCCTCATAGTGCTGAGGACCCTAAATCCTCAGAAAGGTGATCCCTGGATGCCATTGTTCCTGGCCTGCATGCACCTCATTTTCCTAATCCCAAATCCTTGCATCTCCACGCTAGAATCCATAGGTACTTACCTCAAGACCTCATAGGCAAGAGTTCTACAGAGGATACTATGTGATGGCAGAGGTTCAGATGCTACAAAAAAGAGATGGCAGTAATAAAAGCCAATGCCACATGCCTCTGCTTCAAGCACCATGGAGGTCTCTTTACATACAGGAGCTCATGTAATCTGACAACTAGCCTGTAGAGAAGGTATGATCACCTCATTTTACCAGTGGAAAAGCTGAGGTTCAGAATGAGCCCAGAACTGTGTTTCATATAATTCAGTCTGACTCTGAGTCCTCTGCTCCCATTATTCCATAAGCGTAAATAGACCAGGAGAGGCAGGGTGAGGGGAAGCAATTCATAGACATATTGCTCCTCCAACCTATGTCTAATGAAGGCAGGAATCTAACTCCTTTAGCTGTCCACAGCACCTAGCTGGGGATATGGTAGTCACTTCCTGGACATTGTTAAATAAATGATACTTTATAACACATTCTTCTTTCCACTTTTACATGGTGACTTCTATATTTATCATAGACAAAATGAACAAGTAAAATGAATAGAAAGGTTTATATGGGCATGCAAGGTCATACATTTATCACAATAAGAAATGCTGAACATTACAAATGTAGATATAAGAAAATATGAACCTGGATATTTTTAAATAAATATTAATTGGCCTCAGCTTTGAAATTGTCAGAGAAGGATCTTGTATAAATATGCACAATAGCAAAAAGAATAAAGACTTATGGCTAATTATCTCAGAAGATCTTATTCTTTGTTAACATCACCAAAATTATGCACAGTTGGATATATCATTTAGATGATCTTTCTGCTTTAGAGAGGAACACATTTATTAGAAAAAGGGTGTTTATGATTCTCACTCTCTTCAAAACTGAACTTTCCCTCACTATGCTATAATGGAGCAAACTGCATTTTAAAGTATACCACAAATGTTGGGTGACATGTTTGATCTCATCGCCAAGAGCAAAGGGGCTGAGAAAAGGTAAACAAGTAGAACTAAGTAAAGGAAAGAAAATGACTTCTCTACCCAAATATTCAGTTGATCAGAAGGGTAGAGAATCAGAATATTCTTGATCCTCTGTGAAATAACAGGTGCACAGGTTAGTTCTTTGGCATTCTTCTTGCTTCCTTTCTTGCCTTCATCACAGGAGCTTTATATGTGCAATATATTTTAAAAAACAACAACAGCGGTGCCTGCATGGCTCAAAGGGTTAAGCCTCTGCCTTTGGTTCAGGTCATGATTTCATGGTCCTGGGATGGAGCCCCACATCGGGCTCTCTGCTCAGCAGGGAGTCTGCTTCCCCTAGCCCCTCTCTCTCCACCTGCCTCTCTGCCTACCTGTGTGCTCTCGCTCTCTCTCTCTCTCTCTCTGTCAAATAAATAAATAAAATCTTTAAAACAACAACAACAACAAAAAGCATAGGGTTTGGATATAGTCAACACTGCTCAATTCAGGTTTGTGTTTTTTTTTTTTTTTTTAAGATTTTATTTATTTATTTGACAGAGAGAAACACAGCCAGAGAGGGAACACAAGCAGGGGGAGTGAGAGAGGGAGAAGCAGGCTTCCCGCTGAGCAAGGAGCCCGATGTGGGACTTGATCCCGGGATTCCAGGATCCTGACCTGAGCCGAAGGCAGTCGCTTAACCAACTGAGCCACCCAGGTGCCCCTCAATTCAGGTTTTGTCACTTAATACAACTTGATCTGAAGGAGGTAATTTCTCCAAAATTCTATTTCCTCATCTCTAGATTACAGCTAGCAGCAGTTACATGTTGTTGGGGGGATTTGCAATAATGATTTTAAATATCAGGAATTCACATAAAATAAACACTCCTAAATTGGTGGAAGTTACTTTTATTCTTGTTAATAGCAGTAATGATGGTGGGGGGCGATAACAGCAGTTACATGAGCAGTAAACTACTACTAGTAAACTCTACTAGTAATATTAGAATACACTCTCTCTATATTATGTAAAAAGAGAATTCAGTGGAACTAACCTAACCATGTTCTGGCTCTTCCTCATTCCTATATGTGAAAATTATGATATCAGAACCTTGAGTTCATTTTTCTTAAACAATAACTTGATTCTCTCAGTTAGTTTAAAATTAGTGACTTAATCACATGGTCTGAGATTACCTCTAGTTACTCTACCCCAGGTAATAAGTTGCTCAGACCAGTTCTACTGACCACAAATGGGTTGCTACATGGTCAGACCCATATAGCCCCCCCCCCATGATTCACTTTTCAGTTGATAGAATGATAGTGATTATGAGCAAATTTTCAAATTCAATTTTAATCCATAGCTTTCCTTAGACCATGCCTTAATCTTAAGATCTGAGGGAAATTGTGGCGAAAATAAAATTAAACATTGATGAACTCTATTAAATCTACCCAGTTGCTTTAATAACAGCTGGTCTTAAAAATTGGGAAATAATATCTATACTGTATAGTGGAAACATATACAAGGAAAGATTTCGATTAGAATTTCACCGTCAAATTCAGAAAGGGATAGAAAGAAAATGGCCAACACACATTACAGCAGAGGGCATTTTTAAACAATTGGACAGCACGTCAGGTAATTTAAGATTTGTTCCTAACAAGTCTGAAAAGCTTGTAAACTCTTATCAGTCCTCTGCCTTTGTAAAACTGTGATAGGCAGCACTTCTCACTGAATTAGATACAGTCTGAACTGATGAATCCATAGCCTCCTTTTCTTTATAATTGCTTCTTTCTTTCTGAATTAATCAATCATTTTGAAGGACCTCAAAGAGGCTTCCCCCCTGCTTTCAATGTGTGTGGTCTTACTTCGAATTTATGTCATTTGATGTTATGAAGAATACACTCCTGGTCAAAAACTGCAAAAATGACAGGCAAGTTTTACGATTCTTCTTAGAGCAGTGTTTGCTTTCTGTGAAAGATGAATGGATCCATCTTACAGTCTCCTCTATTCCTCCTTTTGGATGCATTATTTGGTTGTGGGCATTATTTATTTCTTTAGATTCTTGATTCTTGATTCCCAAACCAGGACCCCAGACCTCTTTGTATTAAAACTGGAGTTATCTTTGCTCGGGAGAGGATACTGCAAAGTCTGGAGCTCTATTTATTTATTTATTTTATTTTTGCAATTTTTTTGAGTATAGCTGACACACAATGTTACGTTAGTATCAGATATGCAATATAGTGATTCAAAAAGCTTAGACATTATGCCACGTTCACCACAAATGTAGCTACCAACTATCCCTTACATCACTATTTCACTACCACTGACTATATTCTTTATGTTGTGCCTTTTATTCCCACGACTTACTCATTTCATAACTGCAAGCCTATTTCTTCCATTACCCTTGACTCAGTTTGCCCTACCCACAAGTAGAGGGCGCTACTGGCATCTAGTGGGTAGAACCCAGGGATGCTACTCAACATCCTACAATGCACCAGACAGTCCCCTGCAGCAAAGAATTAGATCTGACCACAAATGTCAATACTGCCACTACTGAGAAACTATGCAAAAGGAAGCAAAGGGGGTCTCTTAAACTATTTTCAATAACATGTAGAAGCTTACTAAAATATGTGCTTACCTAAGATCACAATGCACAAACTAACCAGAAGTTAAATCACCTGTTTTCAGTTGAATTCTTAATAAATTGGTGTGATATCACTTTTTATTTCATGCTCATGAAAGATTCTGATGGACAATTGTCTTTCATTATATTTAGTGAAGTATGTGCTGTTAATAAATGTTGAGATAGCGATTTTTTTCAGAGATATAAGGTCAATGGAGGGATGGAGAAATCAAAGAAATACTGCTAATAAAGCTGATAACCAGTGACAGGCTTTAGTTACCACAAAAGAATAACTTTATATGAAAGATAAATATTTTTTCTGAAAAAATTTATTTCCGTATTTCTTCCTTTTTCAATCGTGAATTGCATGATAGTTTCACACAGTAGCTTATAACCTGTAGTTTTAGTTTTGATTATTCAACTTCTTGCTCACTTTTTACTGAATGTATGGGTCTTTTTAAAACACTTTCAAACTTGAAAGGATTTTCTCAGTTCTGAGTAGAAAAATCATTTTCTTGACCCAACCATTTTGTTCTCTTACATTTCTCTCCCTTTCACTTAAGTTTTCAAGTGTAAAGCCTTTCACTTTCTTTTGATTAGCTCTTTCCTCCATCCTTCTGTGGTTTTTGTTATTTCAGATCCAAAAGAACCACTATGACCTAGGTCAACAATCATCTTTCTCTGACTGATCCTGAGGCGTCTTCCATCTCCATCTGCCTTGATAAGACAGAGGAAGAGCAGGGGGAATGGTAAGGACAGTTGGTGACCCATTTTTAATACTCACACATGTCAAGCAGCATTATGCTACTTTCAAGTTAGCATCTGTGTGTTACTCTTTCTTCCCCACAGCCTATGTTCATCTTACTCCTGCTGAGACTTTCCTAAGTCTCTTTACTCTGTGTTGATCATATTTTTGAAAAATCCTGAAATATATTTTTCATTTGTCATCCAATTCTCTGGACTATTTAGTATTATGTAATTGGACTATGTAATTGTGGACTATGTAATTGTCTTAAAAGAGCAGAGTGGCTACATCAGCCTCCAAAGAGGATGAAATTCTAGAGGCTTAATGTCTAGAATGCCTGCAATTTCCTTAGCCTCAGAATCAACATAAAAGTAATCTTTTGAGTAGATGACAAAAATCATATCATGGTCACTATCAGTATGGTCATTCCTGAAATTTAAAGATATCTTTTCATTAAATCATTTGATAAACTGGCTGAATTCAGTGTGCCAAGACCTAGCTTGGTGCTAGTAAAATAAACATGATTCTCTCTCAAGAGGTTCAAAAGTACAGGAAACTTTTATGTAAGCAAATGATTGCTAATGCAATGTGACATGTGGTATCCTAGAGATATACACAGAGATAGAAATATATACAGTATAACAGAAGCATAAAGGGACAGCGACCAATCCCACAGAAGAGGAGAAGGTTGGGAGGAAGAGAAACTGAATTGAGTCTTGAAGTCCTTGGAGTAGTTTATCAAACAAAATGAAGAGGCATTCCATTTAAGCTTTCTTATTTCAAACAAGAATATGAAAACTAGAAAACTCTTTGCAGACAAAAGAAAAAAAGGCTAGAATTTTTTTTGTAATGCTATACTATTCCCTCATTCTTTGTGTAAGATACAATTTACTCCCTAAGTAAAAACTACCCATGTCTCTGATCTTTCTTCCACTTTTTCCTTCTGCTCTTTAGATTCTTTCTCATTTCCCCAATTGCTTGTTTTCTCTAGACTCTTTCTTGACTTCTACTCTTCAATTATCCAGAGACATCCTTCTCCATTTCTAACCATGTAACCGATATCTCAGTAGCAATATGCCTGATCCGGTACAACTTGATCTCCAGAGCATTTTACACAGTTGTCAGAGGAAATAAATTCCGTTTGGAAAGACTTTTATTCTTTAGGCATTAATTCTACTTGCTGTTTACTCATTTGGAAGGTTCATAGAGAGGATCAAATTTCTCAGCTGGATATTTTATCTCTGTCTCAACATGCACCTTAGGAAACCTTCAGATAGAAGGAAGACACTGAAGACATAGCTAAGACAAATTTTCAATAAGAAAATAAGTCTTCATGGGAACAGCCCAGCTTAAACTTTGCTTTTATTCTATAAATACTTTCAAAAGTCACTTGATTTCCCTTTGAAACTTTCTAGCTAATCCTTACATAGAATCCCTCTGGTGCTTAAGCAAATAGTTAGCACTAATTGTTTTTCACCGTGGGGAAAACATTTGTTGTGGGAGAATTAAGGAGATCACCAAAGTAGCCACTTCCTTTCTTATCTTGGATTTCTCCCATCTCTAATCCCCACAAGGTTCTGACCACAAAGCCCATATACACTGGATATTTTCAGTATCCCTCCCCAAAATACCCTCTGAAAAGCAGTTTTTTGATTTGGAAACATACTTGTTACATGTGTTTTAACTATGATAATCCCTTACTTTAATTATCACATGGTGTACACAATACACATACACAAATACAAATTTAAGTTAAATTAAAATAGCATAATGGCTTATAAAATAATTAAGAGAATAATTCACCCTAGCTACACTCTCATTTTATACAAAAAGCAACTAATGTCCAGAAACTGAATGTCCAGAAACTTGAAATAACTACTCAAATCATATAAGCTAGTTTAACAGCAGAACTAGCTTGAATTGATACAGAGCTCACTTCTATATATTTCCCTATTAACTTGTGGGGTAGGCATGGTCGTTTTTATTATCATCCTTTTGCAGACAAAACAAAAAGAAACTTAGGAAAGTTTGGAGCTTTGAGACATCTGTAAAATACATAAAATCAAATGAGAAAATATCTGTAAAGTATGGTACTCAGCTTAGACTAAGGTATCAATAAATGTCATTTTGTTGTTACTTTGTTGTCATTGTTTTGGCTGTTATTAACAAATGTTGTAACTACTCAAATGTTTTAACTACAATAAAGATAGGTGCCAAATAATTATTTATGATCAAGTCATTCATCCAGCTTCTTATAGACAAGGGATTTTTTTTTTTTTTTGAGAGAGAGAGAAAGAGAGAGAGAGAGAAAGTATGAGAGGGAGCTCAACACAGGTCTTGATCCCAGGACCCTGAGATCATGACCTGAGCTCAGGTCAAGAGTCGGTCACTGAAAAAACTAAGCCACCTAGGTGCTCCTAGACTAGTATAGTCTTAATTCCAGTTTTAAGATTAGACAAACCAGGAAAATGAAGCTCTACCACAAAGACACTCACCTACAAAGAGGAGCAAAGGCACCAATTTGTGTATGTAAAATTGTTACAGTAATAGCAAAAATATTAAAATTTCTACTTATATATTTAACTAAAGGAATGAAAAAAATCAATATTTGCTGGTATTTAACTATCAATATGATTTCACACTGATGTTTAATTCAGTCTATGCCCAAATATACAATTCAGATAATTTTATGTCATGTAGGATTGCTATCCCAAAGAAAAAAGGGAAGTTTCACACTGGAGAGCTTATCATAGTGGTCTGCTCTCATTGTAGAGTGTATTTCAGTGTACAATTATGTGCGATATTACCCAGTTTTAAGTAGACTAATTCTCAAAATTGATGACTACAGACTATTTCTGTAAAAAAAAATCATAGGTTGATGATATGGGAAGAGGGTAAAATTGAATAATATGAAAATTGCAAGACTATTTTTCTATTCTCTAACACAAATTCCTCATCAGCCATATTGAAAGATAAACAATGATAATCTAATCAGATTTGACAATAGTTGCACAAAATATTGAAATTATCTAGAAAGCTTTTGAAATGTGACTCTTTATATTAGGTACAATGAACACTTGTATATAGAGTAACTTTAATTATAGTGAAAGTGTAACTGGTTTCCAAATAAACGTCATGCTAGAGAGAGAGCATACTGGAGGGAGAAAAAATTAGAAATATCTGTTTTTATATGCAGTTACTGCTAAAATTTATGCATATCAACATTTAAAAAACTAAGTGCATGTCTGTATGCTTTTATTCCAAGAAAAGGTTTTGATAGTTACATTTGTTTGACCTCTAGATTTTGTTTGCAAGAATAAATTATTGACTCCCGAAGGAGATGGAAATAAAATGAATTCCATCTACAAGCTTTTGCATAATTGGTGAATGCGATGTAAAAGTTGTAATATCATGTTTTACTAACTGCAGCCAGTGAAATATTTTCCCACTGTTACGTGTACTTTTTTGCAGTTTTGTTAAGATATAATTGACATATATCGTTTTTTAAGTTTAAGGTACATCCTGTGATGATGTGATACACAGATGCACTATGAAATGATTACTATAATAAGATTAGTTAAACCTCTATCATTTCACATAATTACTGCTGTGTGTTAGGTGTGTGCGATGAGAACATTAAAAATCTACTCTTAGTGGGCGCCTGGGTGGCTCAGTGGGTTAAGCCTCTGCCTTCGGCTCAGGTCATGATCTCAGGGTCCTGGAGCAAGGCCTGCATTGGGGCTCTCTGCTGGGCAGGGAGCCTGCTTCCTCATCTCTCTCTGCCTGCCTCTCTGCCTACGTGTGATCTCTCTGAAATCTGTAAAAAAAAAAAATCTACTCTAGGTGACTTTCAAGTATATTAATACAGTATTGCCAACTAACCATGCTGAACATTACATCCCCCAAACTTATTCATAACTGGAAGTTTATACCCTATATTTCTTCCACTATGAAAATTAAAACAAAGAATCAAAATAATCTGAACTCTGGACCTGCCTTTTAAGTCACATTATCAAATGATATTTAAACCAAAATTTTCAAAAATAATAAAGTATATCACATGTACCACATTCTCAGAAAATTTATTAATAATTATTTCTTTGGTGAAAGCAAAAAGCTATGTACTATTAATAAAAATAAAATTGTTTTAGGTGTTATTACTTTGTATTATTAATATAAATTTCTATTATTGAAATTCTACACAATATTTAATAATTTATTAATAGACAATTTTAGATGTGTTGAGAGTATCCTCAAAGTTATTTACTCATTAGGGTGTGTCATCAAAATGTTTGGGAGCCACTGCCTTAGACATTACTGCATGTCATAGGTTTATTACTCTCTGAATGTATTTTATGGTGTACAATCATCTAATATTACAGAGCCCAGCATTGAGTGACCCAGATTCTAGTCCAATTTAAAAAACTGTAAAATCCCAGGCAAGTCAGCTTACCTCTCTGGACATTTTTACTCATTTGTAAAATAAAATGTTTGGACTGACTGATCTCTAATGACCCACCTAGTCCTAAAATTCTAGTTCTAAGATGTTTTTCCTATGAGACTATGAATTTATAGTTGTATATATTTTAACCATAATGAAATAATAACTCATTTAGAACAAGTGACTTTAACAACAGACAGCCAGAAAAGCAAAAACTAATTTTGAGAAAATGAATACAAATGTATATTAGATATCAGATCTCAAGAGTGAAAGTCTGATTGATCATTTTATAAGGATTATTGCCTGCCAAATGCTAGGCACAGTATTTTGTTTCTAGAGGGCTAGGAGGATGAATAGAATGCTCTTCCTCATAGCCCAGAGTTCTCAATTACACTCTACATAATACTTGCTAAACAAATAATACCAACACTGGTTGAAAGCTCATACTGTTGTTTAATTCTCATTTTACCTTTACTCTTTACATTCATTCTTTTTTTTTTTTTTTTTTTTTGGTAGAATTACATCCTCATAGGCAAAGGGAAGGTAATAAAGTAACTTATTTAGATGACCCAAACTAAAATGCATTAGAGTATATTCTTGTTTCTGGGTGAAATGCAAAAGAAGTTTCATGTATCACTTGTCTAGACTCTGTTTCAAAATCACCTTCCAAATCATACCTTTGGTTACAAAGAACTAAATGTGTGCTTCTTCTGGCTCTTTAATGTTTGTGTCTTCCTACGAAGGATGATCAATAAGTAGACAGGACTATAAAAGAGTCACTCAATAACAAAAGATGATGTGCCGAATTTACTATACTTTGTATCTGTGAACATACTCTAAAAGGAACTTTCACCCAAAAATGTGCACACCTCTGAGACAGTCTTGGGGAAACAATCTTTTAGTCACATAATAAAATTATTCCCACCCTGGAGACTGAGCCTGAAGGCAGTTCTATCCAGCAAAAGCAGATGCACACATATTTGAAAGACATCGTTAACCTGATTTACAATCATTTAAAAGAAAAAAAAACTCCCTGATTCACTGGAATTACTTTATTCATTCATCAGTTCAGTAAATACCCACTCTACACTGTGCGCTGTTGTAAACTGGGGATTTATCAGTGAAGAAGACAAAACACCTGTCCCTCAAGAGTTTCCATTCTGGAGAGAAAAATAAAATTATGAGTCAAACAAATCAATAAATAACATAATTCTTAATGGTGATGAAAATTCTAAGGAAAACTATAGCAAGATTTTAGTGGTTAAAATGGCTGTAATATGTAGTAAGACATTTTCAAGAAGATGATAAAGGTAGGAATATGAGGAGTTTTAGTCACAAAAAGGATTGAAGAAGTTTGGAATTTCAGGAGTTCTCAGAGTTCATGATGATTTGCAAATCCATGGTGTGACCATATAATGAGTAGAACATAGCTTACATGATTTGGAATAGAGTAACAAATTCTAATGCAAAAGCATCAATCAGGTGGCCCAGCCACAAGGATATTAAACTTGGGGGAGGGGTGAAGAGAGATATTAAGGCAAGAGGCAAAATTCTTGATAAACATGACAGAGCGGTGACTAACATAACACAATAAAGAACAATAAAATAATAAAATAAAATAAAATAAAATAAAATAAAATAAAATAAAATAAAATAAATAAAATAAAATAAAATAAAATAAAATAAAATAAAATAAAATAAATAAAATAAAATAAAATAAAATAAAATAAAATAAAATAAAATAAAATAAAATAATAAAATAAAATAAAATAAAATAAAATAAAATAAAATAAAATAAAATAAAATAAAATAAAAAGAAGACAGCCACTTTAAAAAGTAGGAAAGCAAAGCTGGACTCTATTAGCCTGGAGTAATGAATGGGTTTTACTGAGAGATGGAAGAATAATAATTTCATGACAATCACTTAAAAATATTTAAAGAATGCCTAAATGATCTAAAAATACAGTAAATCTAAAAAGCATGGGCTTATAGAGAATGAGCAGTATTTAGTTTAAATGGCCTCATGGACCACGTGTCCCCAGTGGACAAAGGAAACTAAGTCAGGGAGGAGAAAGGATGTCATAAATATTTTGTGGAAAAGTAAAACATATATGGGAGCAATCACAAGAACTGGGCCAAAGGTTAGCAATGGAAAAATGAACCTTGGGATAAAGGAAAACACAGAATAAAATGAGGATTAACGTTTTTAAGAGAATAAGGCAGGAATACCTGGCTAGCTCAGTTGGTAGAGCATGCAACTCTTAATCTTGGGGTCATGAGTTCAAGCCCCACATTTGGTGTAGAGATTACTAAAAAATAAAAAGAGAATAGTATAACCAGAGAATAGTATAATTTAAAAACAAAAAGAGAATAGTATAATCAAAGGAATGTATATTTTGTGCTCCTAAAGAACAGGAATATAAAGAGTAAAGAGATACAAAAACATAAAGTCAAATTGAATTACTAGATACTAGCAAACACAATTCTATAATATACAATGTAATATATATAATATGTATATATAATGTAATACATATCAGGCATATATAGTGTTATGTATATCCTTGAAGAGCAAAGTTTTGAACTATACAGGTCCTCTTAGCCATAGAATTTTTTTTTTTTGTTCCAGTACTGGAAACGTATTTTCTCTTCCTTATGATTTTCTTAATAACATTTCTTTTCTCTAGCTACTTCATCATAAGATACAAAATATAATACATAAAATTTACAAAATACTTGTTAATTGACTGCTTATGTTATCCATAAGTCTTCCAGTCAATGGTACGTTATTAGTTGCTAAGTTTGAGGGGAATGAAAAGTTATACTGAGATCTTCAACTATGTGTGTGTGTGGGGGGGGGGGTCAGTGATCCTAATCACATTTTTCCAAGGATCAACTGTATATTTTTTTCTCCTTAGGATATTTAAGAAGGCTTAAGTTATTCATTCACTCACTATTTCAAGAACTATTTTTAAAGCATCTACTTCCTAGTCAAAAGCATAACCAGCGTAGCACCAGGTGGCTCAGTCCTTAAGCGGCTGCTTTCAGCTCAGGTCATGATCCCGAGGTCCTGGGATAGAGCACCGCGTCAGGCTCCCGGCTTGCAGGAAACCTGCATCTCCCTCTCTCACTCACCCTGCTTGTGTTCCCTCTCTAGCTATGTTTCTCTCTGTCAAATAAATAAATAAAAATCTTTAAAAAAAAAAAAAAGCATAAGCAGGATTGTCAATCGAACATGAATATACAAAAACATTTGATAACCTCATTTCAAAATAATTGTGCTAAAACAATGAAGTATGCATTCATATTAAAATAATGAAATCATTTCAGTTATTTTCCTTTTCTAAACCAGCTCCCTTTACTGCTAGCTGATTTAGCGGCGGAAAAGGATTGAAGTGTATGCGCCTATTCACAGAAATTAACTATACAAATTTTACTAGGTCCTTAAGCTTAGAATCTTGTGCTAATGGTAACATAATCAAGATTGGTATGTGAACTTGGAGTTAACCAGTATATTAATTTTAAATCAATTTTCCCATTTTTTCTTTGTCATCTTTCAGAAGTTACAATAACCCTAAGTATCTCAATGGTATAAAAATATAAATGATTGTCCCAAAGTCCAGATTAGATATCCAGTGGCTAAAACTCTTTAATATACCTTCTAGTTCCTGAATGTTAAAAACAAGACAACAGACCCCAAATGGAGTCACTTATGCTAAATCCCATATCACCAAACCAAAAGTTAATTATAATGATGAGCACTAGTAAGGTAATCTGTCTGATAGAGCTCATAAAGGAAAGTGGCTTTGACAGAACAAATCTACTTTTTGCCTCCTTGTCCTGACTCCCTTCTGCCAATGAAACTTTTTATTTGTACAGATTCCTTGGAGCTCCTTTCTATCTGCTAGATGGGATGCTGCCCAGACCATAAGTCACTGAAAAAAGCCAGTAAGATCTTTGAAATTTACTGTTTAATTTTTTTGTTTTTGCTTAATATAATTTATTAATTAAGTCTATTATCAAGACATTTCTATAGAAGTATTTACAGTTAATATGTCTGAGTAGCACCAACCTTTTTTTATCTCTAATTTTTAAGTTAAACCACATGACGTACTAAAACTCTATGGGAGAAAACCAGTTTGAAGCATTCTTAATTGATAGGAAAAGACGGATCCTTACCACAAACCTACCTCCTTGAAAATGCTATAAACATGATTGGGATAAAATCTGTCTTACATTAAGTAAAAAAGGAAAACAAAGAAATGCAGAAAACCAATGAAACAAGAGAAAAAATAAAATTATTTGACCATTTCGTCAAATGACTTACATTTTCAGTAAAATTAGCTAATTGTCTCTCTCCCTGTTTCTCTCTCTCTCATTTTTTTTTTTTTTTTGGAGGGGGTAATATTTACCTTTGCAGTCACCGTGATTAGAATATCTTCAGCAACTTAAACCTGTGTTTATGCTGAAACTGTCCATACGGTAGTAGCGGTAGATATTACAACTACTCCACAAGGAAATTTCCAAGGACATATATATTTTTTTAATGGAGAAAAGAGAGACAGAAAGGGAGGAAGAGATGATTTACCACAAGAAATATTTGCCCTGTGGTGTGCTCTAGGTAAATAGCTTAAAACTAGCTTAGTGTAATAAAAGATAATTTCCTTTTTCTTTCAGTTTAAAATTCACTCAGTTTTCACTAAAAAAAAAAACAAAACAAAACAAAAAAAAACCAAAAAAAAACTTCATAAGACACTTCTCTCAGTAAGCATCTAAGAAGTATATGAACTCTTCAAGTCAACACCATGATGTAGGCTATATAGGCTTTGGGGTCTTAAAGGAAATTCTGCATTTTAAAAGAATTCACTGCTAATTAAAATCAACATTTATGCTACACTCAGGAACAAAGGCAGCAAAATGAAAGAACGACGTTTCCTGAGATCACTCCCTCCTCACACAGCAGTTTCCACCATTCTGTTAGCAAATATATCACTCTTTTGTTAACTGCAGATAAATTCTTGGTCTTCCTCCTTACTTGCATTTTCACCCTTTTATTCCATCTAGAGGGTTGGGTTTGTTTTTCCTGACAGCATTTGAGATTTCTAAGCTACCACAGCGGTGCCAGCCCATACTGTGCACAGTAAGTGAAGAAGAAACAATCTGGCTGTTGTTTTAACACTTTGCAAATAGCAGCTTATTTCTCCTGCTCGGATTTTTTTGCCCCTGGACATCCGACAGAGAAATAGTCAACCCACCAAATAAAAAACAGGTTTCCCCTTCATTTTCCCCACATGCAAATTTGGCAATTTGAGATGAATATTTAAAATTCAAAGGAAAGGGTTTTTTTTTTCCTTAATCATGTATTACGATTCTTTTACACAATAAGAAATCTGTTACCTTTCTCGAAATTTTTAACTAAATTCTAATCACTCCTTGGAATTTATGCCAACTGCAACAGCAAAGAACAAGGCTCTCTCTTTTTTTTTTTAAATGGGTTTCCAAACAACAAGGCCTTCATCAAATTAATCTACATTGCTAAACTTCATAGCACAGAGGCTACAAACACCATTTTCACTGTTTGAGTGCAACAAAAGTATTATGAAAGAATACTTATTAAGCTCGCATTTATGTATAAGAGTTTAGTAAGTACTCAATAAAATCGGCTTTCTGTTGGAAACTACTGATTTTCACTAGCAGCAACTCTTACTAAGTGTTTTAGGTTAGTGATTTTCAATATTTGGTGTGCAAATCAACCACCTGGTTTTATTAAAACTGAGATTTTTGGCCAAATCCTAGAAAATTTGTTATCAGAAAATATGTGAGTGGAACTCTTGAACCTGCAATTGGCCAAATGAGTTAAAAAAGGTAGCTCAGAAAACAGATTTGCTAAACATCTTGGCTACTCTTTATTGGTTTATAAGCTTACTGTGAGACACACAGTTTTATGAAGTGAATTGCGTCCTTCTCCCCACCCCCAAAAAATCTTATGTTGAAGTCCTAACACTCAGTGTGACTATGTTTGAAAATGGGGCCTCTAAGGAAGTAATTAAGGTTAAAAGAGGTCAAAAGGGTAGGCTCCTGCTTCAATAGGATTAATGTTGTTATAAGAAGAGACACCAGAGAGGGAGCTCTCTCTCCACGTACACACTCAGGAAAGGCTGCAGTGGGATAGCAAGAACGCAGCGACCCACAAGCCAGGAACAAAGTCCTCACCAAAAACCAAATCAATTGAACCTTGACACTGGCCTTCTTGTTTCCAGGGCTGTTTTTTAAGCCACTCAGTTTGTGGTACTTCGGTATGGCAGCCCAAACAGATTAATATATATAACTCTCCTCAGAGGTTAGTTATTTCAAATCTCTTGAAACATCTCTGACCTCCTTCTCTTCACCCTTCTCCTTTTAACAACTCACCCCCTTGGACCAGCCTTAATATTCCTTAATGGACTCATTAACCTACCTGGCTCCCTGAATACTTTATTTCATCTTGAGTGTATAATACAGTTTTTAATACTTTAAATCAGAATAACAACACAAAGCTACAGAAAGAGAAGATGGTAGAAACTACTTAAGTGTATAATTTACTAATTATAGTCTATTTTTCCTTTCTTTAGACTTTCAAATTTGATTCGGTTGGTATTGGATTATTATAATATATTAAGCAGACATTCTAAACCTGGAGTCAATGCATAATTCCAAGAATATCCAAATATTGTTTGCAAAATTTTGGTTACAGAAAAATTTCTCTGGTGAAAGAATCTCAATGTGATCCACTGATAAGATTTGCCTTAAGCTATAAAAATCTACCTACTTGAATTTTAGGATGTGTTTTTCCAGGTGCTTAAGATATAAAGAAGTTTCTTTTGCAAAATTAACCTAGTAAAATAACCCTATAAAGGAAGAAATACAGTCACCTATAAAATGTTTAGAAGCTTGGGTCTTAACAAGGAGAAGAAAAAAAGTACAGTAACTATAATAGACTATTGAGTCCTATCAGTTTCTTGGATCTTTCCTGACCTCTCCAATTCAAGCATTGTCATCCTTTTCTCAAATCCTCTACTTTCCTACCTGTGCTGCCCTTGGTGCTTATACTCTATATCTATCGATCATCAGTTTATCTTTCTTTTGCAGACATTCTTTCCCCTTTGTAATAACTATGACTTATATGATGGAAACCACACTGGAACTGTGAAGAATACAAAACCCATTTTGTTGTTGTTGTTGTTGTTGTTGTTTTAAAAGATTTTATTCATTTATTCCACAGAGAGATCACAAGTAGGCAGAGAGGCAGACAGAGAGAGAGGAGGAAGCAGGCCCCCATGCTGAGAAGAGAGCCTGATGTGGGACTCAATCCCAGGACCCTGAGATCATGACCTGAGCCAAAGGCAGAGGCTTTAACCCACTAAGCCACCCAGGCGCCCACAAAAACAATTTTTGAAAGAAAACCATCACAATGGCCATAGGACAGGGTTTCTTTTTTAACACAAACACTAATACATGTTCTCTTTTCATTGGACTTACAGGTACTATTTATAAACTACTGTGTCTTATCTAAGCAACCACACATATGGTCATGGAAAGAAAAGAGTGAAATGACGGACTGTAGCCTATCAACTCTATAAAACAGGAATATGTTTCAAGAATGGGAATATTTAAAAAGCAATAATTACCTTCTATAACCAAACTGGCAATAGTATTGATGGACCGGTCATGAATTTGACAATTTGAGACGACAGTAAGTTAAGTTTAAAGAAGTTTATAATATCAACTTCTCCTGGTAATTGGAAGAAAAGTAATCTAAAGGAAGCAATATAGAAAATATTTTAACAATGAGGAAACATCCATCTTTTCATTTGAGGAGCTAAAAGATCCAATGTTTGAATAAAAAGTTTGACAAAATGTTAGGTCTTGGGGCGCCTGGGTGGCTCAGCTGGTTGAGCGACTGCCTTCGGCTCAGGTCATGATCCCGGAGACCCAGGATCGAGCCCCACATCGGGCTCCCTGCTCGGTGGGAAGCCTTCTTCTCTCTCTCTCACTCCCCCTGCTTGTATTCCCTCTCTTGCTGTGTTTCTCTCTGTCAAATAAATAAAATCTTTAAAAAATAAATTAGGTCTACCTTATATGGTACTGATTCCAATCTACAGCAAATGCTTATGGTGAAGTTCATGAAATCAGTCCATAAAAAGACAAAACTTTGCTAAAGTAATTTTTCCAAATTGAGATTCTTTTAGAAATGTTATAGCAAAAACACAAGAGACTTTATCAATCACTGAATTACACTAATTTAGACTTAAAATTCTAAATGGAACTCAATCTGATGTTGCCTCGTAAGGTTTACAAAAATTGGCAAAAGTAATTTTAAAACCCACTTTTTACAACAGAAAGTAGTTCAACACTATATGAAAACATATAGCTCCAGTTACTACCCATTGAGCTTAAACAACTTCAACTATGCCAAGTTAATCACTTTAATTTTTATAAATAAACATTACATTTAGATTAGTTTGTGGTCTACAATTATGAAAACTCACAATAAATAATCTTGGATTGGACCACCTACCTTAATTCTTAAGTCTTCAGTGTTTCCTACTTACAAGGGAGCTTTACTTAATTTTTTTAAACAATAAGAAAATGTTAATACTCTAGCTGTAATTCAACATTTGACACCCCCATATTACCTCATTTTAATTGGAATGTAGGTGATTATGAATTTATGTAGTGTTATCAAACCAGTTCTTCCCCTCAGACTCAATGTCCCTATAACTTCCTGAAGGATATCTTAAAAGGGAAGAAACAAGAAAAGTGATAATAGTAGTGGTCTAATTGAAAGCTGGATAAAAGCAGCTCCGTGGAAACTTAATTCAAACAACTTGGCCTGGGAATAACTTGGCTTTTTCGTATGAAATAAAATTGAGAAAGATATGGATGCTAAGGAACATGAGCAGCTATCTGGTAGGCGTAACATTTCAGACTCTCAAAATGAAGAAACCACCCAGTTTCTTCCTCAATATGAGGAACCACACTGCAGTACAGGCTATCATCTGGAGTCAAAATAATCTCTCAAAAGCTGAAGTTGACTTCCATTTTCTGCAATACGTCAGACTAGCTGTCCTAAGATATCCTCCTGGTGCAGAATACTTAAGAATAGTGTGTAAAATGTGCATTTTAAGAGAACTTTTTAAAAATGTATTGATGAGCTGGCAGAAAAATAAGGGAAATTCTCAGAATTGTCAACAAAGTACAAATCTAGCAAGCCCAGATGCACTAAAAATGGCGTTTCCCAAGACTTTGATTTTTAACTGACCACAAGCCTGATTTAGGAAAGCATTTGAAGAAAGGAAAAAAAAAAAAAAGCCTACATCTCCTGCAAGTTAAGAAATCAGAATGGAAACCTCCACCTAGTGCTGGACACCTGAATGCCTTTCAACTCTGGTGGATGTGACTGAGACAATATTATGTGTTCATCATAACCATTCTTCTTCCTGGGCACAGAAGAAGATGCTCTTTCCCAGGCTCCCCTGCAGTTTGTTTGGGGCTGTGTGACAACATTCTGGCCAGTAGGATGTGGGTGGAAATAATGTACTCCACTTCCAGACCTGGCTCTCTGGAAGTAATGTGTTCCACATATTAAAGTTAAAAAATGTGGGAAGATGGCCCACTCCACATCAAACTTGGCATGAGGAAAATAAGCCATCATTTTCTTAAGCCACTGAAATTTTGCGGCTTATTTTTAACTACATTTAGTCTAATAATTTTGATTATTACAATCATTGAACGAAGAGGAGGGAAAATAAAACCAAAAAAAAAGAAGAAAAAAAAAAAACCTTGCTTCACAGGGAAAAATAATAGGAGCACCTGCCTTCAATAGGCTCTAATGCTGGAATTAATACTAATTGGTACGGTAAGGGAAAAGAAACTCAAGCAAAAAAAATTACTTGAGAGCGCCCCCAGACTGTTAGCGCTCCCAGGTACATTGCAGATGAAACACAAAATCTCCCTCTGGAAGCAAACTTTAAATCTAAGATCAAATATTTTCAAAGATATAATTCTAGAATCACATTAAAATAAAAATATTAAGCCACAAAAGGAAAAAAGCCACATCATGAAGAGCAGAAGCAATAAACTGAAGCAGAAATACAAAAGCTACAAATATTAGAATTGTCACACAGAGATTATAAATGATTAATAAAACACTATGGTAAAATTATAATTAAACAATAACAGAATCTCTCAATTTCCCATGCAGATTTGGAAATAACCAAATGTAACCTCTAGAAATTAAAATGTAATAACTGAATTTAAAAACCCCAGATTCAGCACTAATTAAATCCTGAAAAGAGAGCAAATGAACTGAAGGAAATGAAAATAATATTTAGAATACAGCAAAGACAGAAAAAACATGGAAAATATTAGAGAAACTTTAAGAAATTTGTAAACTAGATTCAGATATTCCAAAGTAGGCTCATAAAAGTTGATGTCGGTGATTAGAAATAGAACCAAACAGAAATTCTTGAGATTTAAAACTGTTTGAATGGACTTAACAGCAGGATAAATATAACTAAAGGGAGAACCAGTAGGTAGTAGGTAGGTGGGTCAGTAGAAACTATCCCGAATAAAACTCGGGGCAAAGCAGCAGCAAAATACAGACAAGAGAGTAAAAGATTCAGACACTAGAGTGAGTGAGACAATATAATAAGCATTTCATTGGACTACTAGAAAGAGAGCTAGAGAGAAAGACATATATAAAATCAAAAATAATGACAGAAATTTCCAGAATTGATAAAAGACTTTTATTTGAGATTCAGGAAGCTGAATACATCCTAAGCAGGAGGGGGGAAAAATTTAAATAAATAAACGCATAAATTACCTACAGTCAGACCTATCCAGAGAAACTAAAGAATACCAGTAAGTCCAACTGAAAGGACAGAGCGCTTGGAAAGGATTTACATTTACACCAACAATGTACTTCTCAGTAGTGGAAGGGTAGCGAGAGTTGGATTAAATCTTCAAGGCAGAGAGAAAAAATTACTTTCAGTGTATATCCAATTAATCCATACTTTGGGAACCAGGGTGAATTAAAGCCACTTTTACACAGACACTTGGCAAGAGTATTATCACCAAAAGAATCGTTAAAGGAACTTCTAAATAATGTACTTTAAGAAATTGATTTAAAAAGAAAAGCTAAGATAAAAATGACTGTATGGATAGAAAATGGCGAACATAACAAATAAGTCATTGAAAGCTTGACTTTACCAAACCATAATATTAACAATCTGTAATTGATGGAATTAAAAACTAATGACAAGGGAACTTCTGTTTTAGAACAGAATAGGTCAGCATAGGAAGGCATCAATGGGATAAGCCAGATAAATTATAAAGATATTTGCAAAGCATCAGAGAGCTTCAGAAGCAACACACTGAAACTCCAGAAAAAAAGCAGAACCCTTTTATGTGAGCAAGGATGTTTCTCTTTCTTTGCTCTGTGGGAACTTTCTGATTCGGGGTCCTTGCCCCAGAACTGGCTTGGTCAGTCAGAGCCCCAGTTCTGGGAAAGAGAAGCTAGCACAACAGCAAGTGGGTCTGCAACACCAATGTGACCAACTAGAAACCAGAGAGGCATGACTGCTGTTCTTCACAGAACATTTGCTAACTTCTTATGCTATAAAGGAAGCTGGGGAACGACACCACAACTTCCAGAACGTAAATTGCAGGCTCCAGGAATCTTACAGCAGTGGCCTAAATCAAACATGCTGCCTCACCTTCAGGGAAGTGGCCATATTTTGAAGCAACATAAGTAGGAGACCGGAGAGCTGTGCTGAATATCTCTGAAAGGCAGAGCTGAATTTTCCGCAGTCTTCGTCCAAGTCTGAGACATAGAACCAAAACCCCATGCAGGGAGAAGGAAAGCACAGCAAACCTGAGCGGGGCCAAGCAGAAGTGACCTGCGTTTACTAATCCTGAAACCCAGCCCCAACCTTGATTACTGTCTGATTGGACTCACATGCCCCAACCCTCATTCTAGTCACCAACAAAGGAAAACACTACCATCTATAGCCTCTAGAGTTATATTATATACAATGTCCATCACGCATTAAGAAATTCCTAGAAATGTAGAGATGAGGGAAAATGACCAACTCTCACCAGAAAAAAATCAGACGGGACATGACCCAGATGTAGGAGTTAGCAAACATGGACTTTCAAACACCTATGATTAATACGTTAAAAACAATACAGAAAAAGAGAGACGAGACAGATCAAGGGTGGAGAATCTGAGAAATCAAATCTATAAGATCATGTGAACATTCTGAAATAAAAAAGAAAATATCTAAACTAATAAATTGAAAAATAAGTTGAACAGCAGACCAAGTGCAGCTGAGAACGGTGAACCAGAATGAAGTTTTTGGTTTTTTCTGAACTAAGAAATGGGCTTTTAAAAACTGAAGCAAAAAGAAAAAAAGGGCAGGAAGGCACACACCCATATAAAAATGTAAAAGACAGTAGGACATTGTCTGTGTTCAGGTATCCCGAAGAGCAGGCTTTGATGAAAAGATCTGTATTCGGATACATTAGTGAGAGCTCTCAGAAAGCCACTGTTGTGAAGGGAAGCATGACTGAGCTGAGGGAGAATTAGAACAGACACACCCATACAGGAGAGGCCTGAGTCAAATCCTGGAATTCAGACTGGCCTTCAGAGATGTCCCAAATCGAGGCGAGAGAGCTGGGCATTCTTACCTCCATGCTGACCTGTCACTAAATGCAGTTATCCTTGAAGAAACATAAACTTGGGGAGAGCAGCTGTCTTTGGCCGACAGCTACATGGAGCAGGAACTCAGCTGTGGGGTGTCAGCCGTGAACATTCCTAGCAGCTGGGGAAATAAGTGGGGCATCTGGCTTCACCACGGGCTGGTTCACCGCAGCCTCCACTAAAGCCCACACTCCTGTGCTTGAATCCACCTGTTTTACATAAGTTCACTCATCTGGGGAAAACTCCAGGATTCTGGTTTATCTCTTCTCCTACATAAATTTACAAGGACAAAGTACTGATGTGCATTGTTTCTCTCCTCTGCTGATCATTCCAGATTCACCCTTGGCTGACTCCCCTGCTGGGTTAGGTACTATGTGTGGTAGGGTGACACGGGCCCTTATTCAGAGCCTCTGTTCACCAAGTCTTTCTTTGGCTGCTCCCTTAATGAATTTACCATCAGAATGGGGCAAAGAAACGTCAAAGGACACAGCACTGGATCCTTTGGGTTCTAAACACAATCTTCTCTGCCTTTACTATGTACCAGAAGCTCTGTCTTCTCCTAAGGGAAAGAGTCAATCACCATTGCCAATATGATGAATTTTTCTCACCAGCTGGTCTCTTAGAATGAGAACCGCCAGTGGTCAGACAGCAACTATGGAATAAAATTTCACAAGAATCTGACTCTGCCTCTGAATCTAAAGGAAGAATTCCTTCTCTGGGAACTAGGCTCCCATAAGCTTACAGTTTAAAACTTTTAAACTCACACTTTAAACTCCCCACGTAGATAACCAAGAGTGATGGTAAATGAAGCCACTCCTCTTTCTGGTCCTTGCTTCTGGTTCTTTGTATTCTGACCATTGAGACAGAGCACATTTTCATGTTTCTACTTAGGCTGTATGCTGTGTTCGAGAGGATGGTGCCCTATCTTTGCAGGACATCACCTCCAGGCAGGCACTTTGGTTGCACCTTTAAAAATCCATTCCATTGCTCTATCAGACCCACAGTTTCTGTATAGTGTGTAAGTGAGAGAACCAGCAGAGCCCAAGTCATGTGCTATTGCAGCAGTCCATTTGCTTCAAAGGGGTAGGGAAGAAACTCACAACTAACTGGAAATGGTATAAAAGATACCAGTCCAAGGCAAGTCTTCAGGCACAAGTAAATTGAATTAACTAGTGTTCAGATAATCCTGCTGCATTGCCCCATCGCCCTTAATCCATACTTACAGCCTAATAAGATTTCCTTACAATAAATTGGCCATGAGAGAAACAAACAAACAAACAAACAAACAAAGGCTCAGTTTGCAGAAGGTGCTACAAGATCTCATGGTAAAAAGGTTTATGTTCACAGAGCAGGGTACTATTCAACAATAAAAAACGAATGAACAGTATCTATATACAAGTGGCATCACCAGGATGGTGACATAGGTCATTCCCAATTTTACTTCCTCTTGTAAGAAGAACAACATTGAAGAACAAGCAAATCCACTGAGCAAATCCTAGAACATGGGGGTAAGCACCGCCTATACTTCAAATACCAAGACAGACTGCATTCATGTTGATGGCATTGCCCTTTCCCCAGCCAGCACAACACCACGTGATGGAGAGCACTCTCTGAACCTTCGGCTCCTCCAGGAGTAAAGAGAACCCAGGAAGGACAACCAGCACTGCCATCCCCTGCACTGTGTGTCTCTCTGGCTCTGTGAGTGTCATTACTCTTAATGTGCCCCATGGAATTGCAGGGGAATCTGCCAGGCTCAATCAATGAGACTCTGCGACGGAGAAAAGCGGAGAGGTTAACAACAGCTAGCACATGTAGTCTGGCAGAGTTTATACCTGCCGTCCAGTAAAAATCCCAACTAGTGGTTTTCTCATCTGCAACACCACATAGTTAGTGTCCTCTGAGCAGGGAACTCTGTAGAGTGAAGATCTGCTTGATTCAGAAGCTCTAACGAGGAGTTTTGCCATCCCAAGGGCCTGGTTTGCCCACACCCAGGCAAGAAGCAGAGTCACAACCCCACCTACTCTGAAGAGTGCCTCTCAGACACATCTCACCAGAGAGCTGGCAGGAATCCCTGGGAGCTATATAGCACAGCAAGGCTCAAACCGAGAGGCAGGTAGACAGAGCTGATCACTGCCACCCCAGCTCCACCCCTCCCCACCATGGAGCAAAGCCAGCACAGGCTGAAGGATTAATCCACAGGATTAATTCACTGGAGTCTCTTTAAGAGTTCCTTGGAATGGGGCGCCTGGGTGACTCAGTTGGTTAAGCGACTGCCTTCGGCTCAGGTCATGATCCCGGAGACCCAGAATTGAGTCCCACATCAGGCTTCCTGCTCGGCGGGAAGCCTGCTCTCCCTCTCTTACTCCCCCTACTTGTGTTCCCTCTCTGGCTGTGTTTCTCTCTATCAACTAAATAAAATCTTTAAAAAAAAAAAAAAAAAAAAGAGTTACCTGGAATGGCCACTCCCTTTCCCACCCAGGTGAGGGAGGGAGCTGAGGCAGCTCCACCCACCCAAGTGGCTCCTACCCCATCTGACCAGAAGGACTAGCAGGAACATCTGGGAACTGTGTGGCTCAGAGGCACTATAGGTGGGAGACAGGCAGGAAGGGGCAACAGTTTGCAGAACAAAACTACTGTCCTGTTTAGTCAGGGAAGTATCATATTGTATGACTTAAACCTACACAGCAATGTATGGCACTTAATGTCTCAATAAAACTAGGGGGGAAGAACTACATGCATCAAGTAGATTCTTCTCCAAAAGTTAATTTAGGGAAATATTATAATATAGAAGCCTTTTTTTTTTTTTAAATCAGTGGGCTCAATCCAGGCTGTACAGTATCCTCATCTAAAGAGCTTAAAAAAACAAAGAACAAAAACTGATGCCCTGACACCATTTTAATTAACCTGAGATGTTTGAGTATCGATATATATATAAGAGCTTCTAAGGATAACTAGGTTTGCAGAACATCACTGTGCACCATTAAGATACCCTTTTGTAAATTTTTTATATTTCATAATTTTATAAACAACCAGAGACACAGGAAATAAACCAGTCCTCTACCAGACTTGCTCTGAGGTATTGACAGTTTTGCTCAGTGCTTCATGTCAGCGAGGTAATGTGTTAGTTTATTGGCCTTTAGAGACACACCATATAAATGTTCTCATGAGGTAATGACTGCTCCCAGCCCAACTCAGTCAACTCTATTTGCTTTTTCTCTTTAGTCACCACCTCATTTGCAGATTAATTCTACCCGTGCCTCACAAGCCTCCCGCATCAGAAATACGGGCATTTTTCGTTATGCTGTATAATCACCGATTTTTTTGTCCTCCTTTCTCCTTTCTTGTTGCATTTTTCCCTGCTGTATGCCTTCAGGCTCTACCACTTTGGCTTTCTTTCCTTCCTAACAATCACATTGGGTACTCTTCTTTCCATTACCTTCTTGAAAATGTTGACACAATTCCCAAAGGTGACAATTTTAGAAAGAATTAAAAATCATCAACTGAGGACCTTGTCTTCTCAGTTGGTGAAAGAAAAAATAAATAATAGTTTCATGAATGAGGATATTAATTCTGAAAGTCCTACCACAGGTTTTTCTCTACTTTTTTTTTTTTAAAGATTTTTTATTTATTTGACAGAGAGAAACACAGCCAGAGAGGGAACACAAGCAGGGGGAGTGAGAGAGGGAGAAGCAGGCTTCCTGCTGAGCAGGGAGCCCGATGTGGGACTCAATCCCAGGTCTCTGGGATCATGACCTGAGCCGAAGGCAGTCGCTTAACCAACTGACCCTCCCAGGTGCCCTATTATTTTTTTTTTTTAAGATTTTATTTATTTGACAGAGAGAAACACAGCTAGAGAGGGAACACAAGCAGGGGGAGTGAGAGAGGGAGAAGCAGGCTTCCTGCCGAGCAGGGAGCCCGATGTGGGACTCAATCCCAGGTCTCTGGGATCATGACCTGAGCCGAAGGCAATTGCTTAACCAACTGAGCCACCCAGGTGCCCCTTTTCTCTACTTTTATAAGTTCCTAAAAATTATATAGGTCTTAACATATCACTTCTTCAGGACAGTGCTTTAATATCCCATAGAAGCAGTATGTTTTAAATATATCCCTGAATTCAAATCAAAGAAATCAAAGGTGTAAATAGGAAAGATCGATCATCCAGGATGAAACTCAAGGAACTGAGTTGCATCAAACTCAATCATCAAACCCAATCAAATCAATATTAGCTTTATTTTTATCATGTAAGCAAAGTCTGAAAATTCAAGCAAATTACACTTGGGGGATATTTAAGACATGAAACATTTCAAATTCCCATTACTGAATGTGAGATGCTTAAATGTTAATGGTATGCTGAGAATAATTGCAGTATTTCATCAGTACTTTAGAGAATTACATGTGGATATAGCAAAGGTTTTTGTTATGCAAGATCTTGCAAATGAAGTATTTTTCTACAACTTTGAAGGGTCATTTTGTCACCATCAGTAGTTAAAAATAGAATTTTTCTGAAATATCTCTAATTTTTCAGATATTTTGTTTCCAGATGGCATCTTGAAAAATAAGAAATATGCTAGGCTTATTCAGATGTTTATGACAATTTCCAAAATATTTTCTTAGTATAACTGTTAACAGAAGCAAAGTATAGAGATCATAATTTCCCAGACATGGTAGCAGAAACAGACGGAAAAATATCAGTTACCAAGAAACTAACATTAGAACTATTATATAAAAATAGTTAATTTGAGAGATAAAAACTAATTCATTCAAGTATATTTCAAAAGATTCCTCGCTTCTGGAAAGGAAACTTTTATAGGTCAAAATAGTCTTTTCAGGAAAGAAACTAAAATTAGGCAATTAACCTTTGAATCCACTTAACATTCTAATTCCCTTCATTTCCAAGTTATGCAGGCAGCACAAAGATAATTGTTGAAATTTAGAGGGATGTGAAAGAAAGTATGGTAGGGTGTGTGTGTGTGCACAAGTGCATATGTGTGTATACAGAGGAATTTGATAATAAAAACTAAAAAAGATGAAGACTATATGAGGATTCTAAAACACTCTTCTCTAAGAATATTTTTTTTTAAAGATTTTATTTATTTAACACAGAGAGAGGTCACAAGCAGGCAGAGAGAGCAGAGGAAACAGGCTCCCCACTGAGCAGAGAGCCAGACGTGGGCCTCGATCCCAGGACCCTGGAATCGTGACCTGAGCCGCAGAGGCTTTAACCCACTGAGCCACCCAGGCACCCTCTAAGAATATATTTTTGTCAAATTTGAGGTTATTGTCTTTAACTTCAATAAATCAAGATGCTAATAAGTATCATATCCTGGATTTTTTTAAAAAGAAAATATACACAACACTTAGAAAAATAAAAATAACTACTTAATACCTAGTAGACTCCAGTTAAGTATATGTACAAAGATGACCGAGGTCAGAACTAGAGCACATAGTGTATGTACTCTTGGAGGCAGGTGTGAGAAGAAGGTGGATATATCAAATAGAGTCAACAAGGAAGTATCAGAGTCTTCATGCTTCTCTCCAATTGGAGATTTTTGAATTTAGCTTAGGAAGACCTCAAACAGGAACTTTTCAAACTTAAAGAATTTAAAAATACCCAGCTGCTCTCATAATACGGTGACTAAATAAGCTTAAACAACTAGGACATAGATCATTTCACAGAATATGACATCCAGAAGAAAAGCAGACACCAGAGTAGTTGGTTCATGAGCTCAATTATATTATTCAGGGATCAATTTGGGATTTTTTTTTCTTAAATCTTTCTGTACATCCATCCTTGATTTTATCTTCATGCTGGCACTAGGTTAGGATTACTGCATAACTTCTAGGTTTGAGATCTAGATCCAGCAACATGTCTATGGGGAAGGGAACACACCACTTACAGTGGCTTTTAAAGAGTAAGACTATTTTCCCTAGAATCCCCCAGTACTTCTCCTTACATTTCATAAGATAAACTGTCATATTCTTCTTGGAAAAAAACACTGCTAAGGGGTAATCTACTACCATGTGCCCGAACCATCCATTTGGAATAGATAAATGTTGGGGAGATAAGCCAGGTTTTACTATACAATATTGCTCAGCACATGTAGCATTCATCATTCCATTTATTTAATAAATATTCTTTAGGTGTCCATTATGTGTCACAAGAGATATAATAGTAAACAATGCAGTCTTTGGCTTTGATCTCGTGTAACTAACAGTCTACTGAAAAGGTAGGTAGTTTTTAAAACTTTGGAAATAGGGGCGCCTGGGTGGCTCAGTTGGTTGGGCAACTGCCTTTGGCTCAGATCATGATCCCGGAGACCCGAGATCACATCGGGCTCCCTGCTCAGTGGGAAGTCTGCTTCTCCCTCTCTCACTCCCCCTGTTTGTGTTCCCCCTCTAGAAGTGTTTCTCTCTGTCAAAATAAATAAAATCTTTAAAAAAAAAAAAACTTTGGAAATAATTGAATAATTAAATTTTTAAAAATATTATTATATCTAACAAAATATGTACCATATGAGGAAAACTAAAAAACTCTGATAAAAGAAATTGTTTTAAAAAACTAAAAAACAAAAGATACTCCATGTTTATGTATAAAAGAGATGATATTGTCAAGATGTCAGTTCCTCCCAAATTGATCTATAAATTCAAAGCAATTCCAGTCAATATGCCAGCAAATTATTTTATAGATATTGACACACTGATTCTAAAGTTTATATGGAGAAGTAAAAGATTTAGAATAGCAAATGCAATATGAAAGGAGAAGAATTAACTCAGAGGACTGACACTGCCAAACTTTAAGATTTACTATAAATTTATGGTAATCAATACAGTATAGTTTTGTTGAAAGAACAGGTAAATAGAGCAATGAAACAGAATAGAAATTCCAGAAATAGATCCACATGGAGTCAACTGATCTTTGACTTTGACAAATGAGCAAAGGCAATACAACGGATCAATGATAGTGTCTTTAACAATGGTGTTAGAAAAACTGGACATCAGTATGCAAAAAAAAAAAAAAAAAAAAAAAAAAAAAAAAACC